>UYYA01004280.1:46777-130648 GCA_900624975.1 Angiostrongylus costaricensis
CGAAACAAAGGACCCGCATGGTGTGGTGGTGAACGCGTTACTCCCCGGAAAGGACAATAGCGCGTTCGTTCCCCACCATAGACACCTGCGGTCCAGAGTTTTGCAAATATCTCAGCAACGTTGTGGTTGTATTTCGCTTACTTAGTAACCTGCCATGAAAATTATAGAAGGCAGAAAACAAAAACGTTAAACATTATTGAAAGCGCCAAAAAATGAAATAAAATAGAGTAAAAAATATAACAATGAAAATATCTGATGGGTAATACAGAGCTTAAAAGAACTGAAAAGCAAAGAAGATCGAAGAACTATATTTTGGTCATCTAATTACATAAACTATCGTAAAAATCTATCTAATGTGAATACTAAAGACTTCTTTACAGCTTTACTCCATAAAATTTCAATGTCACTTCCTTAAATCAAAGACCGACGAGTTGTTTCTTACACAATATAAAGTTAATACGAAACATCATTACCGAAGAATGCTTCCAACATTTGGATATAATATGGCAACCGCGACTGCAATGCATATAATTCCACAGTTCATTAACAACACTAGTCCAACACTGAAAATTATTAGAATCGCTTAGAAGAATCTAAAGATATCTAAGACGTCAGAGAAACGAAAAAGCAATTTAATGCCCAACCTACCCAGGCCATGTTTTGCCAAGAAAAGCATAACACAGTTGTGATCTAATCAGGAACATGAGCAGCGGCAACACCGTAATCATTTGAAAAAGAAGGAACAATCGTGCCGTGCTGCTGAGAATGTCACCAGGACCAAAATTGTTGAGGAAATTCTGAATATACAACACCATGACAAAAACCTTAAATGAGACATTTGATGTGGACCGTGAGGATTTGATCTACTAAAGGCAAAAATATTACGTCACCAACAGAAAAACTGAAGACATGCAAATTTGATATGCACTACTTACAGTTACAAAACCTCACCAAGTACAGAGCCGCCAAATGTGAAGAAAATGAAATATTGGATTATTCGGGAATTTACGCAGATTTTCAGTTTTGTTCCTTTTGAAAATGTTTCAGAAACAGCTTTTTCCGGATACCGTAATATCTTATATTAACTCAATGCTTATTTTATGGATTTTCATTTTGTATAGTAGGTTTATAAAATAGGCTGCATTTCTGAGAGACTCAGAGTCCTTGTGCGAAAAATGATTCACGAAACACATGGAGGCTAAAACTGCTGATGACTTTCAATAACTTCATCGGATCCTACCTGGATTAACAAGATTTACTCTGTGATTTTAAAAGTGAAAAAAGGCTCTCAGCGCTGATCAATCCTTGAGAGATGCGCTATACCCTCGACTTCATCAAGGATCGTTTGGAGGTGATTGAATGCATATGTGGCCTTTACAATGGCTCGCGGTAGCCTACCGATGTATCGAGCCAGCGCTGCTGCCCTTCCAGACGAGTTTAGTGCCAATTCGTCGACCCTAGAAGGATGGAAGGCTTGATGGGCTATGGGCGCGGGGATCGATTCCGCGGTGTGTTGCAGGGCGCCTGCGACCACTTCGTCACACGCACCCTTTCTTTTAGAAGTACTGATTGAAATCCTGCACTAATTTCCGAAAAACTTAATAATTCAAATTATAGACAGGAGAACTCAATAAAACTGACATAAAGGACAATATCGCGTAGTGTTTTGAAAGAATACATGCCGAATTTTAAATAATAGGAAAAAAGAGGCATTTGTAAATTTTTTGAATAACACATGGAAACATTGGATATTATTTGGTCGGAATCAAAACAACGCATTCAGGAAATACCGCAGAGATTAGCTTTTGCATTGAACGTACAAACCCGGAACAATTTACCTTTATGCTGATGCTCTTTGGTGCCGCAAGCCACATCAAACTTCACATGATCAGCTTTAAGTGAGACCGAAAAAAAGACGGTCAACATGAGCCAGTACGACGTAACCTTCCTTATCTTTGGAAAAAAGGCCATATTATGAAATCTCGATTTTTTCGCACATCCACCCACCTTCCTCTCTCTTACTCTTCGCAGATCCTCGACTCTAGGAATGAGCAAAAAAAGGGCGAAAAAAAATTTTTTTTGGTAAGACTCATCTTCAAATCTATTGTGTTGATACCATCATTTTTTTTTACTCGATTCGTTTCCTCATAACTACCATCCACGAAGATCTCCAAGCTTTTCGCGGGTGGGTTAGCCTACTGGATGAGAATTGCCGTCTTCTATACGAATCTCGTTGAATGCTGGTCGAGTGGCTTCTACGGGAGGCCTGGTACAGCCGAGCCAAAGCGTTCCCACTTGGACTGCAGGAAGTGAACTGTTCCAGACAAGTGTGTTACTAAATTCATGACCCCTGATGGATAAGACGTTAAGTGGACGCCGTGCGGAGTCGAACGAGCACCACACTCGTGATAATCGGCATCACTACCACTGTGCTATTCGCCTCTTGCGATGATTATTGACTCTTAAAAGTTGGGTTGTTTCAATGGTTGTCGTGGTCATGATTATAGACTGTGCAAAAAGAACACTGTAAACACTCGGGGTTTCGCAGCAGATATCTTTGAGCGCAATGCTCACAACTTCAATAAAAAGTTATTAGCATCATAGTTGCGATTTTGTAGTGCTTCAAAACACAGATTTCGCGAAAATGCCTTGATGAGTGCGCCCTATGTGCACAATTAGTCCTTCCACACAAAACCAGACAAGCAAATCATTCGAGAAACTGTTTTTTTTTTCATTCTTTTACTCAAATAGGACTTTTGTCGCTGTTGCTAATACATCCGTGTTGGTTAGCTATCGAAAGAATAAGCGTGGCGATGTAACGAAATAGATAGGCGAAAAGAAAATGAGATATTTGCTCATGCCGGTCAGTTTGCTCCTTAACGCATGAGCCATAAATCATGTAGCCTAGAGCGAGTTAACGAATGCACGAAGGGACTCACGTCACTTATACAATTTCTATAGACAGGAAAGCCTGCATAAAATGTGAAACCAATGAAAACATAGCAAACCACCGCCAACAAATAACCAATCGCAAGATCACGAGTCTAAAAAAAAGGAAATGTGAACCACATTAAAAGGGGTAAAGGTAAGCTATTCTTTGAACAATAAATGGTCGATATGTGAACATTTATCAGAATAATTTTGTACTTAAACCAACAGAAAAAACTTTTTGAACATGAAACATAGTTCTAGAAGGTCAACCACTTCGCTATGCACGGTCGAAATCTAACTGGAAGGTGACAGACCCGATGCAATTCATAAAGAAGGAATACTCAAGAGCCCAAGCATTCGAGTAGTAGCAACGCAACGAACAAGATCGATGCGATCAAATAAATGGTACACCAATCATGTTAAAACATTTTTAAATTGTTAGTGAACCTGGCTCTCCCCGAGATGACAAAATGTAAGGATGGAAAATTTAAGTACACCACTTAAAAAAAGACCAAAAACCCCATATTTACGAGATGAAACATTTGTTTATAAATGGAAATTGTATATAATAATACTAAGGCCTCACGCACATTATGCTCTGGATTATGTTGGTTTCGAAGAATGGTAAGAACAGCATTGTGGATGAAGTAAGAAAGTGTCATCGTACCGGTTAAGGCAGGAAATTTCCAGCTGAAGGCTGAAGAAGGTAAAAAATTTGTAGAAACTGGAAAGCAGTTATAGTAAACAACTTACGCTTAGCATAATGAATAGATTCACGATCAGTGAAATCCATATTGAACCCGCACTCGAAAAGTTTTGCTGCTGTGAATGCTAGCAAATAGAATACAGAAAGTGTTCCCAGTACGTTGAATTTCGTGAAGAAAGTAGGCGATTTGAAATTCAACAGTGGGAATGTTAAAAATGCAAGGTATATTGGTACAGTACCCTTAAATTTGGCAATTCTAACCATTTCGAGAAAAAATTTAACATCCCACACATATAATAAAAAGCTCTGAAGGAAGATTCGAATTTCAACACTAAATTTAACTGTATCAGATCATCATATAACTGAGTGAATAAAAGTACGTAACGACCAGTTTCTGACGCGTAGGTTAAGCCTGCGAGAATCGTGGGGCCGAAAAGGTGGGCAGCGGGTCCGGTGTTTTCTGAAAGAGCTTCTTTGCTCTGCTCACTACATCCTTGACACTCCTGACAGGTCCCAAACCGCTCGCTTCCTCCTGCTCAACACTGGAGCTAAGTCGTTCCCGACGTATATGGTGCACCTATAGATATCCATCCGTTCAGCTTTAATCGGCAAACGAAACAAACCCATTCTTCATGAATATCGTTTTCATCAGATTTAGCCAATCTTTCAACAACAAATGTTATCAAAGCCGGCCAGCATTCATTCTCCTTGTTCAATGCTTGGTGTTATAAGGACGATGTCATCAGCAAAGCGAAGATAGTGTAACAGCCGACCATCGATTTTCACTCCTATATTATCCCATTCCAATGTTCGCATGAAGTTGTGGAGGGTGGCGGTAAATAATTTTGGGGAGATGGTATCGCCTTGCCTAACTCCTGTCAATGTTAATATCGTTGCAGAATGGCGATATCTTGGTTGTGAAATTTTTGTGCAGCTCACGAAGAGTCTTAATGTACTGAGTAGCGACTCTCTGACTGTCCAGGGCTTCCATGACTGCTTCTATCTCAACTGAGTCAAAAGCTTCTTTAAACCGATTAAAGTGAAACAGAGCGGTTTCTTGTACCCCCACGGTGCTTCAATGAGTCTTGTTATCATGTGGATTTGGTCAATTGTTCTAAAGCTTTGTCGAAACCCAGCTTGTTTACATGGCTGTCCCTCATCCATTGTTTGATCCATCTTGTTTAACATAATTCGAACGAAAAGTTTGTAGAGAACAGGAAGCAAGCGGATTACGCAATAACTGCCGATAACGTGAATGTCATTCTTTTGGAACAATAACATGGTTTTGCTGGTCTTTCATTGAATAGGAAGCTTGTTTTCTGGCAAGTATCGTGTTAAGATCAGAGCAAGTGTCTTTATGACGACTGGCGGATGGTTCATCAGGTGTTCATATCATATCCTGTACGAACATGGCATTGTTCAATTTTTCACTGACGAAATTGCATGATCGATTTCGAAAGGGTGAAATGGTGTAACGCATATATTCGTCCTCTATTCCAAATGAGGGGAGTAGGTGGTTACTGAAGAGACCTTTCTGCAAGCTGTAAACGTTCCGCCTCGGCGTCAGAATGCAAACATCTTGGTCTTGTAATTGGCGAGATTTCGGTGGACTTTGGGGATGTTTTCCCTAGCTTTTCAGCTTTGGCCATAACTGCTGCTCTTCTCTCTTTAAGATCTTCCTTTATCGTCTGTCTACATTGTTTTACAATCTCGGACTACAGTTTGCGAATGCCTGGGCTCCTGCAGTTCAGCGTTGGCATATCGACTCCAGTATATCCTGACACAGATATCTCTTAGTGATTTTCTAACTCTCAGCTTTAATAACACCTATCGAGGACTCAGATGCAAGTGTGCATGCATTATAGGTAAGATCTTTTCCTTAGTCCTTTGCGATATAGATAGCGTAGAACAATCCTGAGATTTTAGCAGCCTGTCTGCACTCGTCATACCCATCGGTGACGTATGGGGGTCCTTTTCGAGGTTGGGAGAATGAAGACCATTTATTTTATTTTTTAGCGTTTGACACCCACGTATAACTTGCCGACCACAGAATGTGGGTGCTGGATATACTTACATGAAGATTGGTAAACCCTTTCAGGGTAGTCGGGGGGGCCTTATTTGTTGGAGGCAACTATTAACGGGTTCCTATAAATTTCTCTGTCGCTTAATTGCCAAGATTTCGTCGAAACAACTGATAGAATAAAAACCGCATAAAGGAGACCAACGCACGCATGCACAAATATGCCTTGCAAACACAACAGTTATGGGTCAAGGCGGTGAAGCGGAAGTGGGAATCCGTGCCCTGGATCGAATTGTGTCTCAGGGAAGCATAATCCCGATTTCAGTCCTTGATTAACTCTCTTTTCGGCACCTGTGGACGCACCACGACTAAACAGCAGGAGATAACTCTTCGAGGAGAAAACTTATAACACCAAACAAAAAAGGTCATTCATATTAAAAATTGTTCCCGAGTCGCGAGAACGTTCACTTCAACTCTTGGCAAACTATTTCGCACCAATATCTTGAAATTAAACTTGGTTAAGCCACACCCGCAACTGCCATAGGGTGTCGAAATCCAACGCTGGTTGAAACCAAGCTTCGAATAACACTCCGTTTTTTAGCTTGTCGAAAACAGTTGGTGAATCTTCCTTCGGGCAGTACACTATAATACGGAACCATTTTGTACTTCCTTCCAAAAACATTTGCACTGACAGACTTTTTTTGGAGAGTGCAAAATTTTATGTTTGCATCTATTTCAGATTCTATTATAATAGGTTTGCACTCTCGAATAAAAATAAGTCTTATCGTATCTACATTATTTTTTCATAATCGCTAAATAAATTTAGGACCCCTTTTTGGTTTATCTGCTCGCTATAGCGAGCAGGCTTCTGCATGTTAAGCAGCAACGTACTAAGAGATCTACATCAGTCAAATTCAACTAGGAACGGAAGTTCAATGACTATATCTGAAGATGAACGAACTATAAGTAAAACTATGCCATCACTTCGTATTTCTATTGAGCAAACGCGAGGTGTTATTATTCTTTATTCACGAATAAGCTGACGTTTCGGCGGATTTCACCTTCCTCAGAGCCTGGAAAGGTCAAGTTGATAGCAATCTACCCGGCCAGACGCCTCAATAACCAAACAGAGAAACTCTAAACCAAGATTTCAATCACATTGAACACAGCTTTGCACAGTCACCGCTTTCTACAAGGTTTCCACTAAGTATGTCGCGTGAAGAGCAATCGCATAGAAACCACGTGGAAGCGTAATGTGCCCCTCCTATCAGAATAACCGGTTTATATACTGTCCAATATCACGCATGATAATGAGGCATTCTTCCCTACGGTTCATTTTCGGATTTCTGGAATTAATCCAGAACGCCTCGTGAGCTTTGCGCCCTTGTGTTCTTGATTCGTGTGCGAGGATCGTGACGCATACTTCAAAGTCCTCCCTGTTGTGTCTCTGGATCCTATACGTGCCTAGCGGGGTATTTGGTCTATGTTTGCGGGCTAGGTGTTCTTTAATGCGGACACAGAGAGGTCTGCCCGTTTCGCCAATGTATTCGTCTCCGCACGTCTTACAGGAGATCAGATAAACTATACCCGAGCTCATGCAATCACCGTCTCTACCACTGGGGCAAATTATGCAATTTTGAGTTGCACATAGACGGCCATATAGGCGGTTACGAACTAGCTGGCGCTTAAGATTACTCGGTGGTATTTCAACTACGTTTACCGAATTCTCTAAACCCGCCCTTCTTAAGCAGCGTTTTATAGCTGCACTTACATTATTTGAGATGAAGAGTAGGATAAACGGGACCCTTCTAACGCTAGAGTTGTCGTTTGGAAGCCTAGGACTTCCCCTACACCTATCCTGAGCACAGTTTCCATTAGAAATGGCTATTTGCCGCGCCAAGTTCCGGGACTCCTCTGCTCTCTTCCCGTGCACACGTTGGTTGCTGTTCGAAACATGCTTCTTATAAGCGCCCTTTTCGTGTGAGAGAGGTAAGAGGAGAGGTAATGAACCAAGATGTTTTTACTACTTGGCTTTCGGTACCACTCTGACTGTGTATCAGAGCATACCACGTTCACCCGAGAAAAGCCGAAAGAAAAATGGCTTCTACTCCTGAACGTCCAAATTCACCTGTCAGAAAATGGCTACATTACAAAGTGGTACCGACCTTTGTGTCCCTCAGCACTGTCCTTTCTGTAAAGCAGTTATTGCCGTTCAGGAATGACCCTACCTTATTATACAGCATTCGAACGGGACCTTAGCAATGATGAATACAAGAATCAGTGCACGCTGTGCGGCAAGGGCAAACCTGTGGGATATACGACTTTCACAGCGTAGTGCGGAGCATGTGGGTGCTATTCGCGTCACTGGCTCCAGTGCATTTAACCGAGAAAATCTTTCGCCTTTTACTAAAGATTTCCGTGCACTGGAGCATTCATGAGTATTCGCCAATTTTTGCCATCCCCTCGGAAGAGCGGGATGTAAGAGTGACGAACGAAGTTCAGAACGGTGTTGGTCGCGGGTGTGGCTTAATGTGTGAGTCCCGTATGGTTTGTTGCAAGCATGTGGAAATATGTAGGAGCATAGTTCTTCCTTGTTCTGCAATCCTTTCATGTTCGAAACCTCTCAAGTCCCCTATTTGTCGAGAAAATGCTTCCCAAAACCAAGCAGGACCGTAACCGATAAAGTTGGGCGTCTTCCCATAATGTAATGTACCGCAATTGAACATCTAGCGCTATGTGTTAGGATATCTGTCGGCAGGAAAACAAGAGACACCTGCGACAAATGTTGGCTATCGACACGGCAAATAAAGGTCAACCTTTTCGCGACTACGCGTAATGACTTCAAGTTCAACGCGTTTGATATTCCTCGAACTAGTTAGAGCTACAACCTATATTCTGATCAAATAGGAGATGAATAAGAAATAAATATAGGTGAAATAAAAAACAAACAAAGTAAACACAAAAAAAACTAAATAAAAATTGAATAAAAATCAAGCGGAAATTGAATTAAAAAAGCAAAAAATAAATAAAAATGAAAAAGGTGGGGTAGAAATTGGATAAAAATTAAACGAAGAATTAACAAAGTTAAAAAATAGATAAGAAATCAATAAAAATGAATAAAAATCAAACAAATGGTAAATAAAAATTAAAAAGAAGTTAAACAAAAAATAAGTATAAATTAAATAAGAATTAATCAAAAAATAAACAACAACGTTGTTCTAACATTCAACATTAGTGAACAGGAGTAACATTCTGGTCAATCCCGACATTACAAACGGAGTAGTCGTCTTCGGTTGAATCTAAAAAGATTGAACTAATCGGGAGGAAAGTATTAGTTCGAAAGCGTATGACAACATTAAGGGCACAATGAAAAATTCAAAGAACGCAGATTACGGGCTCATCTTCTGGGTTCCAAGATTCCTCGTTTCCTAGGGTCTTTTATAGAAGTGAGGAAGAGAATCCGAAGTTTTAAATCGAATCGGTGGTTCATTTCGGTGAACGTTCCTTTAACCAAAATGTCGAATACTCAGTGGAAGCCTCATAGAAATCTGTGGGTGTGCAAAACTGTGTTCAATTTGATTGAAATCTTGGTTTAGAGTTCCTTTGTTTGGTTATGGAGGTGTCTGGCCGAATAGATTGCTATCAACTTGACCTTTCCAGGCTCTGAGGAAGGAGAAATCCACCGAAACGTCAGCTTATTCGTGAACAAAGAATAGTAACACCTCGCGTTTGCTCAACAAGAATACGAAGAATTACTTGATCAATACCGAGGTTAATAGAAAGTTGGTCGTGGGAGTTACTATATCATCACTCTTGAATACATATCTTAACCTGACGGAAACCACTGTCCAACCTTCAAGGTGCTTCGGACATTTGTGTTAACAACCAGGAACGCCAAGATATTGATGGATCCAATGAAAAACGACTAGCTAGGACAACAACATGCCAATCTCACAGACCCACACAGTAGATCGCTAACATCGTCGAAAAGTGAAAGATCCGTTGTAAGGTGAGTAAATCCCAAATAGCAACGGGTTCTTATAAGAAGAAAAACGGCACGCCTGATATCCAGAGGCGAAATTCATATCCCTAGAATACCTCAAGAGAAAGAAACCCACCAATTGCCCTGGTGCGAAATTGGAACCCAAGGAGATCACTCCTATTCAATTGAGCCACCTGATGAATAACAGTATTACAACCCATACTTTTGAAATAAAGAATTAGCGGTTAACCATGCAATATTTTAAAAAAATCTTCCCGCGTTTCTCGCTGATGTTAGTCAGCCGTGTTCACACCAGACAGTTTGGATTAAGTGCTCCCACCTGATGTCACCACACCGAAATGAACAGAACGAAGAAGAACTTGTGCTGCCATTAAGGTTAAGCAAGCCGTCAAATATAGGAGAACTAGAAGACGAAAAACAAAGCCGGAAAAATTTTTTGTTACAACCACGTATTAGGTTACCAATGAGAGAAAGAATGTATTGTTCTAGTCCAACTTCACAAAAAACATAAATAAAAAAAAGGATAAAGTTCTCAGCTTTGAGCAATCTCTGAGAGATGCGTCATGCATTCGACTTTATTAAGCATCGTTGGAGGTGATCGAATGCATATCTGGGTTTTACAATAAGGAGGCCTATGGATGTATCGCAGTGGTCTACCGATGTATCGACACAGCGCTGCTATCCTTCCAGACAAGTCTGGTAGCAATTTGCCGACCCCGGAGAGATGGCGTGCTTGGTGAGCCTGGGGTGAAGGGATCGATCCCATGCGTACTGCAGGGCGCCTCCGACGACTGCGGTACACACTTTGAAGACTAAGAATTATAAAATGAATAAAATTACATTAGTAGAGCTTAAGCTCACCATCACAAGTGAACGTTTTGTTCTCCATTACAGGTATTGCTGTACTGTTCGGTTGGAAAGATTCTGGAATCACATCGTAGACATGTAATGAAATCGTTCATTCCTAATAACCAAATTTTCATGAATGTTCTAATACAACTGCTTAAATCCATTATTTTATAAGAATGGGAGCAAAATAAAGCTAAAAGAATGATTAAAAAAAGACGTATTCCCTAGGTATCAGCACTTAGAAGACAAAACAATACCTACCATAAACAACACTGCCTGTGTAGTACAAAAAATTCGACATAAGGACCCAGTAGACCATAATACCACCAAGTAGAACCACAACGGAAAATATCACTGAGAAGTAATCGCCACTCTTACCAAGGAAATAACGACATACGTCAGAAAACTCGACCATTATTGGGTCCATACCAATTGCTAGAGAAAGAAAAGGACATTGTATCTCTTTCAATGCTATTTCAGGGTCACTACAACACCTACATCGTTATCCACCTCGAAAGATAGCACTCATATGTAAGCAGATAGACATCTAACAACATATACTCGTTATTCTTCTGAAACATTCACTCACATATTCCTCGAGGACTATCCAGGACAAGAAAGGCCGTATAAAAACAAAGCAGTGCCAATGCTAGCATAAGGAAAATTCCCCAGAATAAACCAGCCTATGGAAAACAGAAATATATTTACAACAATGTGTAAAAACAGAGTATAGAAAGAGTAACTTTTATTAAAACCCCGCAACCACGGAATGATAAGTTTACTTAGAAGACTACAGAAGTCCACCTAAAACAAGTGTGAATTTAACTTCAAAGTTAATCTAAAAACTACAAGTCGAAAGAGGAACCCTCGATATTTCGATTAGTTACCATTGAACAAACTAACCTGTTGAAGTGCCCATGGCATCGCTAGTAGTGAAGTACCCATCATAGTATTCCAAAGTGAGAAGCTAGAAGCAGCAGTGTTACATTTAATAAAGAGCACCGAAAGATCCATTAAGTCGTGGTCAACTTTTCTTTTTAGTTGCAATAATCATCTTCTCGACAAAAAGCTTCCACTCAAGAAAGATATTTGCACTTCCGTTTCTTACTAGAGAAAATGATAGAAAACATTGCGAAAACAATGTTAACTTTTTATTTACTGCCTTTTACAATTCTTCACGGTAGAGTATTATGAGTGAGATAACCACAATAATGCTGAGATATTTGCAAACCTCCGGACCACAAGTGTATGCGGTGGGGAACGAACGCGCTATTACCCTTTCAAGAGCTAACGCATTCACCACCAAACCATGCGGGCCCTTCATTTCGCCTGTCTCTCAGATAGCTCTCTGCTGACCAGTGGCATCATCGGTCAAAGTTTTTGCAAATATCTCAGCATCATTGTAATTGCAAAAGCACTTCACACCACGGACTTTTCTTCTTTAAAAATTACACAATAAGAAACATGCATGGTGACAAAACTGCTTTGTTTACCACTACCGTCCTTCATATCATCGAAAGGTAATATAGAGAAATACTCTGATGGAATAACATGATCTGGCATAAGCTGCAATAGATGTGTAACTTCGAGGAAATGCTTCAACCAAAAAGGCGAAAAATTTCTTCAGAAATGTCAAAAACATACAAATTGTCGTCCTCCAGGATCAAGGCGACTATACAGGCGATATCGCAGCGCCATACTATGTTCCCGAAAATCGTTCTCAGAATTAAGTGACACCATGCTGCCTTCCCTTGAAAGACCCAGTCCACCTAAACACGATATACGAACTAGTTAATTTTCGAACGAGATACGGAATAATGCTTCTTTTTAACGTATTATTTACTGCCTACTCTTTTCAACGGCACGGTATACATTGTGAAATATAACTTCAATGATGCTGAAATATTTGCAAAACTTCGGACCGCAGGTGTATGCGGTGGGGAACGAACGCGCTATTCTCTTTACCGGGAAGTAGCGCACTTCACCACCACACCATCCGGGTACTTCGTATTGCCTGTCTCTCAGCTAGTTCTATCGATCTTTTGCCATCAGCAATCACCCGTCAACGGGATTGATCTGGGAGGCCCAAAATTAAAAGGAGTAGGCAGTAAATAATACGTTAAATTGTGATTATAATTGCGGCCTCAGCTTAACTGGGTTCGTTGCCGATTTGGGCGCCCCAGATCAATCCCGTTGACGGGTGATTGCTGATGGCAAAAGATCGATAGAACTAGCTGAGAGACAGGCAAAACGAAGTACCCGGATGGTGTGGTGGTGAAGTGCGCTACTCCCCGGTAAGGACAATAGCGCGTTCGTTCCCCACCGCATATACCTGCGGTCCGGAGTTTTGCAAATATCTCAGCATCACTGAAATGCTTCTTTTATTTAATCTACTTTATTTTTTTTCCATGGCAAGGTCCTATGTGAAATAGAGCCAAAGTGATGGCGAGATATCGGCAAGACTCCGAATCTCAGTTGAGCTTCGAACCCCGCCACTACCCTTTCCAGGGTCTCACGTATTTTCCACTGCAACACCGAGGCCCTTGCTTTACCCTTCTTTCAGCTATAAAATTTAACACATTTTGATTTTGACGGCAGCTTTAGCTTAACTAGGTTCACTGTCGATTTGTGCTCCCCAGATCATTTTCCCTGACAACTGATTTCTGATAGCACCTATAGAGTAAAAAAAATTAACTGAAAGAAAGGAAAACAAGAGCCTAGGTGGCCCAGTGGGTGACACATGAGTCACTGTAAAAGGTAATCGCGGGTTCAAAGCACATCTGCGGACCCGAGTTTTGCTCATACCTAAACATTCTTGGGAATCAAAAGTAACTGAGCACTATTTAAGTCATCAATGTGAAAAAAGGAGCTATCTGAGATATGCATTCCAGCACGCTTTTGGTCCAGATGAACAAAATAGGTACAATAGCGCAAATTTTCCATAAATATCTCCGCAAAACAAAACCAGGATTCACTAGGTGAACTACTTTATTTAAAAATCACAACAATTCTTTAATGGATTAGAAACGAAAACGCGAATACCAGTGAACAAGTACGGCTGTCGTATACGAAACGGGGCATCAGGTGACGAAACAATGGCCAGTAAAGATGATGGCCGAACTGCGTTCACGGGATCGAAGCTAGAATCCCTACAAAAGACAACAGAAGACCAAAATACAAGGATTTCTGAGCGAATTTTTCGCTTTCTATCGCTAACCGTCCATTGGTGAATGCCCTGTAACTCTGTTGTCATATTGATTAGTAAAGGATATGCTCCGAAATTGAAAACCTACTGAACAATCTTTACTTCCCAAAACTAAAATTTTGACATTAAAAACAACAGCTGCTATGGACAAAACTTGGTCACTTTCAAAAAAACTGTATATCAACATTCGAAGTTTGACAAAAGTTGGTGAACTGAATGGATAAAAGTCTGACTCGCAAACAACGAGAACAACCCAGAAACTTTAGACTATGTTGTGATAGGCATGGAACTACCCAAGCTTCAAAATAAACTCTGATCTGATTTACACTCATATAACTCCTCCAGGCGTTAATCGTTTAATCAAGGACGAATTAAGCTATCAGAAAACATATTTACAAGCAAAAAGAAAGACGTTTTGATATGCCTCAACCAATAACTACGGTGATAGAAATTAATACTTACCACAACTATAAGTGTCAATGACTGGAATACACCCAAAGTTACACCTACAGCTGAAACCATTACCGTGCTAAATCCTCACTACGTGAGTATGTAGACCGCCAGCGCCAGCGCGCTTATGTCTCCATGCATTTTCTCTGGGGCGCAACTAGCGCAGTGGTCGGAGACCCCCTGCAACACACATGGGATCGATCCCTGTGCTCCAGACTCACCAAGTCCGCCATCCCTCTGAGGTCGCCAAATGAGTACCAGACTTGTCTGAGAAGATACCGGCACTGGCACGATACATCGGTTGGCCACCGCGAGCCATTGTAAATGCTAGATATACATTCAGTCACCTTTAACAATACCTGTGCATGGCACATCCCTCAGGGATTGATCAACGCCGACAGCTTTATACATTTTTTAAACACATTTTCCCTCTGTGTCTCTACTCCTCATAACACTCGACAATAATTGACCTTGAAAGACCTCAGATAATCGTATAAAAGTCGATTACTGTGGTACTTTACCTCGAATTTAGAAGCGGGACACTACCGACTACAACAATAATTCAACTAAGGTGAGTTGTCACCAATTAAATACTTGGGTAAGATGGGCATGAAGCAGTCTACATTTTAGCCCATTCAACCCCGTATGGACACTTTGGTGTTCATTCCCACTTTAGTGGGTTCCACGGTTTCTTTTTCTCAGCGTCCTCTGCATGTTTCCTCATTAGCTAATCAAGAGCACATCGAAATGGATCGATGCAGTAAGAGTAGAAAAACCATTCTCTACACTTAACGATTGACAAAAAACCTTCTTCTTTCGGAAAAGCCCATTGACCGGTAACTCTACTAGAAATTTATTGCAATTTCATCTTACTCGTTAGGCTTGTTGAATGGCAGCGTGTAGCGCAGTGGTCGGAGACGCCCTACAATACACATGGGATCAAACCCCACGGCCCAGGTCTACCAAGCCCTCTATCCATCCAGGTTCGGCAAACTGGCACCAGACTTGTTTAGGAGGATAGCAGCACCAGCCCGATGCATCGGTAGCCCATTGCCAGTCATTGTAAAGGCCAGATATGCATTTGATCACCTCCGACAATGCTTAATGAAGTTGGATGCATGGCGCACCCCTCCGAGATTGATCAACGCCGAAAGCTTTATCTTTTTTAGAGCTTATTGTACGGAACCTTTAGATGTAAAAATACCGAAATTGACTCATCATAAACTGTAAACTACTTCCAAACGCTGATAGGTATGCATTTGCATAATGGGCCACAGTAAACAGTAACATATATATATCATTCATAGCCACTGAATGATAAAGCAAAGCCTCTTTTACAATCCCTGGCTGTTTAGATTCCTTTAGATCCTACGGTTATTGAGGAAAGATTTTTCATTGCCAAAAAACCAAAAGGATAGCCACCTCGCGAGCTGTTCGAATTCGATTGGGCCAGCCACGAAAGACGGCGCCAAGACAGAATGGGTTACCATGACACAGTCCAAACCTTGCAAATTAAATTTCATAGATACAAGATGAAAAAGAACTAACTCATTATCGCTTCCAACTACGTCCACTGAATACATTATTCCATTGACGCTTATAAACAGAGGATCTAAAATCAACAAATTAGCGGAAACAGCGGATACTAGAAATACCAGAAATTTAAAAAATTAACGAACTTTGTAGAATAACAATACACGGTGTGAGTATTTGGTCACAAATCGATACCACCAGTTTTAGGAAACAATGTACGTGTATAACACTAGAACAAACGTTAGCTATGACTCATGGTTCGATAATGAAGACCTCGGAATTTTACAGAATTCAATCGCAACGAGTGGTATTTGAATTTTCTGTATAACCACATTCGCCTAAAATCGACTATTAAGCCAAAGTGCTTGGATGGACTGTCTTCACTGGTTGTGCGAAACCACCACAATTTCCACTTTCTAAGTTTTCCTGGATTAGTCATTGTGGCTCCCTGGAGTCCAGGGGTCGGCCTAGCCGAAGTATGCCCCAGGTCG
The DNA here is from genome assembly GCA_900624975.1 of Angiostrongylus costaricensis. Classification (NCBI taxonomy): domain Eukaryota; kingdom Metazoa; phylum Nematoda; class Chromadorea; order Rhabditida; family Metastrongylidae; genus Angiostrongylus; species Angiostrongylus costaricensis. Next base: position 62,966 of record UYYA01004280.1, read on the forward strand.
TCACCACCACAGGCAATCGCCGCTTATGTGGAGCAGAGGGACATTTGCTATCATACGACTAATTTGACACCAGCGCTGTGATCGAACCTGGAACTGGTTTACCCCTAGCCGGACTTCTCGGCACGGGAGGCCGTTTTGGGAGACGGATCCCCGCACTGGAGGTCGACACCCAGGAACATCTCCCAGCCACGATGAAGCAGTAAACCATTGGGAGGACAAGTTTATCAGTAAAGAAATGTCAACACGGATTTTCATTGAACCTCGGCAAGGATAATCAAACTTTTTTTTCGTAATAAGCTTACATGAGGTTGTTAGAAATCTTTACTGTGGCTAGTTGTGGGCAACAGTATAGTGAATTCCTCTACGTTAACGTCACTATGGAACGTTAGCCATAATGAAGATCTACATCATGTTTGCGTAAAGTTATCAATAAGGTTAAGGTAAGATATCTCAGAAGCATTTCAGATATCACAGAATTGGAAATATTATCAGATATCATACAGCTCCACTACTAGCATGAACAGTAAACCGAAAACAGAACACTTGGAATATTTATAAAAATTTGCACCCATAAAAATTTCGCATGAAAATTTGGTAATTCATAAAGTCATCAAACAAGTCAACAATTAAAACAATCGTGAGCTATTAAGCTTGCATATCGTCGCTCATGACCATCAGTATTAAGGAACTCCATCCATTAAAAGGATGAGAACCACGACCATGACCACTTCGGTCATCATAGTTCTCCCAGATATAACCGGTGCGATTAAATTCCTGCAAAAATACATAGTCAAATATAGGTTTCTTTCACTCCAGAAACAGTTTGCCGAGCAAGAGTCAGACTCGATGACACTACAGCGATTTATTTATATAGCGCGTATAAAAGCTGAAATTTATTATCCATTTGCAACCCTACTCATTAATCTCAAGGGCTATTGGGCGGCAGAATGGACCGTATGCACTGCATTTAATTCATTTTCTTTCCAGTTGTTTGTTTAGCACAACGGAGTATAAAAAAACTTCTTTCTGATATTTTTTGCATTAAGTGGACAGTTTTTTCACCGGAGATACTGTACTAGGTATGGTTCAAAAACTGTTATATTCTACACATAATAACCTACAAGATACTTTTTTTCACACGAGTTTGTTCGTCAGGATGTCGCACTGTCTCTAATGCGTAGGGTATTAACATATTCCGAACTCGGCACACAGAATGCTCATCAATGTGCTTCTATGCAGTACACCTATGGGAAGTTTCCCAATTGCGCCATGCTCAAATGCGGGTGGAAATAAAGGATACACAGAAATGATAGTGTGTGTTCAACAAATGTTATAAAATTAACTACCAAAGGCCGACAGCAACCTCTAAGAATGGTAGACGAAGCTTTCTTCATCACATCTAAGAGTCAGAAATGTTAATGATAAGCGTCAAATGTCAAGAATACTTATGGAAATAAAAAGAGCATAAGCAATATTAAAAAAACATACCGTACGGCTACAAAAACTATTGTAGCCCTGAGCGCATGTAAAACAAAATAATACGTAGTTAGGACTTGATTAAAATTAATTAATCAATGAAAACAACTTTGAACGGTTGCGCGAACAAATATGTACCAAGCGCAAGTTGGTTTTGTTTTGTAACTTTGAAACAAATTATTTAAAATAATATGGAAGCTGTCTACGGTCAACTTATTTATGTTATTCTACGGTAATCTCGCTATCCTGTAACCTAGTCAAAATTGTCTACGGTTATGTACAAAACTTCAGACCACAGGTGTCTGCAGTGGGGATCGAACACGCTACTACCCTATACGGCGAATAACCCGTTCACCACCACGCTGTGCAGATCCTTCGTGCCGGCTCTGCAATGTTTTCTAGGCTGACGGATGATTGCTGACAACACCTATAGGTTAAAACAAGGCTGATTGAAAGGCGAAATGAAGAATGCGCATGGTGGGGTGGTGAACACGTTAGCCCTCGGAAACGGTAATAGCTATTTGATTCCCGCAGAAACCTGATTCCCGGTCCGGGACCTTGCAAATATCTCAGCACCAATTCACACCATGCCCTGCCACGAAAAAAAGAGTGGGCAGTAGGTAAAAAGTTATTGCATCCTTTACGGTTAGTTTAAAGAATGTTAACAAAGGAGAATACAAACCACATACCATCAATATTATACTATACCGTAAGTATCGACAACAATCTCCAAAACAATTGAAAACTAAAAGCAAATTGAACCGTTAAAATCTGAGTTTCTTTCTATTACGGTAGTGAGAATATTTGGCACAACAGATTGCTTATCAGTTTGACCTTTTCCAAGTTTTGAAGGAGGCCAAATACACCGAAACTTTAGGCATTGTTATTGAAAACATTAAAGAAAAGCCAATGAAGAAAAAATTATACCAAAAACTTCGCGTCCGCTTGTTAACCAAAGTATTTTTCAAGCGCAACCAACCTTAGCCATGTTATTCACCAGGTTCTTCTTAAGGTCGAAAAAAGCACTCCGTGAAGTAGCCTGATTGGGTCCAGGAAGAGATCCATAATGTTTCAGAGCAGAAAGAACCATACAGTTAATATTGATCCATATATAACTAGAAATTGAGAAAGAAAGAACGATTGGTTACCAAAGTTAAAGGAAATTGAAGCTACGAACTCAGGCGAAGCATTACTTCTTATTATTAATAAAGGGCATACCCTCTCCAATACGGTGGATCATGTTCTGTATTCCTAGCAGCATAATAAGGCGAATTTCGAGAAATAGATCGAATTCCAAATGGAGTCCAAAGTAACTAAGAATACACTATGAGTAACGAAGCTTCGTTTCTATAACTAACTGTCACAAACCTCAGGGTCCAAGAGTTTTTCTAGGATGTGACCTAGCTTTTCGGACTCGGGTGGCAAGAGTTTCAACATTAGAGGGAACAGACTATTGTATCCAAACACATCGTCCACAAAACCAAGTCGAGGTTCCTTCATAGTTGACCTAGACGTTTCATGAGAATTCTTTAAAGCTGCTTTCAATCTAATAATGCACTAGAGAACCACGAGCAGAAATAAACAAGCCAAACGATAAAACACGAACTACTAAGAAATCAACAATATTTTGCTACTTTTTTATTCACTGCCAATACTTTTTTAATGGCAGTTTATTATGTGAAATATAACCATAATGATGCTGCGATATTTGCAAAACTCCGGACCGCTGGTATCTACGGTGGGGATCGAACACGCTATTACCCTCTCCGGAAACTAAGGCGTTCACCACCACACCATGCGAGTCCTTCGTTCCGCTTTTCTTTCAGCCATGTTATGTTATTTTACGTTGTCAATATCAAATTTGTAATATATTGCTATAGGAAATGAAAGCAGAAAAGCGGTGAGACAAAATGGATCTCAGGGAACAAAAAAACAGTCTTAACCTTTCATAGTAGAACTGTTCCGGAGATTCCCTACGCGATTTCTTAACGAGACGGACGTTATTACTATGCCTACCATAGTCGTAGAAAGCCTAGATGAAATCGTAGAGCGCTGGCATCAAGAATTATAAAAGAAAACACCACAGATGAACATTTATCACCAAATTCCTATTTACCCAATCAACAAGACTTTTCTTTGACGCAGTAGCTCTCGGATAGATAAACCATCTTAGGTCAAAAAAGAGGTGCAGATTTTTTCATTATATAAGGTAAATATTACACATTTGCACAAGAACAGGACCAATGTGACCATATTCCTACTTGAATACTTACTTGGACGGCCCTTTTTCACTGGTTGTGGGGACTCCAGCATAATTTCCATTCTCCGGAGTTTTGCTGGTTTAGCCACTGTGGCTCGCTGGACTCCCAAGGTCAGCCAGACCAAAGCCTGCACCAGGTCGTCACCACCACATGCAGTCGCCGCCTTTGTGGGATCAGAGGAAGATTCCCAGCCATGCGAATAATTTAATACCAGGACGGTGGTGGATCCTGGCATTGGTTTACTCCTAGATGGGCTTCCTGATGGAAATGCCGGACTCTTTACCAGCTTGGGAGACTCTGCTGGGTGGATGAATCCCCCGCTGTATATCACAACCCGACGCCCAGGAATACCTCCGAATAAGGATGAGGCTGTAAACTGTTGGGAGGGATCACATCTTTGGTAAATACAAATGGAAAACCTACCTTCTTATCCTCACTCCAATGTAGACGAACAAGATCATCGTAGTTTCCTAACAAGGATGCATCACTAGCGTATTTACTTCTATGTTTCTCTTCTTCATAAAGATGAGCAAGCCGATCCATAACACGGCTACTAAAAGCCAACCAACAACGGAGGTCCAAATGATATTCCTAAAAAAAAAGTTGCACAAAGGAGATCAGTAGTGAAACCACATAATGAGAAAGACGAGGAATTTTTACTTCGTGAGAAGGGTGACTAGCTCTGGGATAGTCATCTAACCCTGAAGCTAACGTCTTTGGATTAAGTTCCTGCAATGTAGTAGCGTTTCGCCCACGCCATCTGAATAAGACTGGTTTATTAACCACTATTTCATCCAACGCTCAGCTTAAACTACAAAAAAACTTTAAATTTAACCATCACAATACGACAGTAGGCAAAATTAACCCTTCAATCCAACATTCTTTACTACGTCAACCGTAGATTGTTTATATTTCGGTACAAAAATGAAAGATAAGAGATAAGACGTTCGTTGACCAATCCCTCAAGGATGTATCGCGCACTGAACTCCATTAAGAATTGCATAGCTGATTGAATGCTTAATTGGCATTCACAGTGACTTGCGGTGGTCTACCAATGTGTCAAGTTAGCGCTCTTAACATCCCAAATATGTGTGGCACCATATTGCCGCCCATGAAGAGAAGAGCTTGACATGTCCACGGAGCGCGATCGAATCAACGACCAAGTATATTACAGTACACCTCTAAACCTGATGCAAGGACATGAATTGCATCTGGATGGTAAATGGAAAAAGTGTCAAGCAATCCCAAAAGCGAAGGCAATTAATAGTGTGATAATAGGAACTTCCTAAAAGCTTACGGATGAGTGGTGTTTCTGGGTGTCGGGCTGCGATGGTCATCAGGGAGATTCGTCCTCTCAACAGGGTCTCCCAAGGTGAGAATGAGCCTGGAGTTACCAATAGGAAGTGCAGCTGAGAGACATGTAGCTGACCTCAGGACTCCAGGAAGTCACTGTGGACCAGCAACACTTTGAAAAAGTGGAAATTGTGCTGAGGCCCGTACAATCAATGAAGACGGGCCATCCAAATATTCAACTAAGTAACAAGAACTATGTACCATTCAAAAATAATTAAATTTGAAAGAAGATGAATATAGAGCAAATTTCAAACGGAAAAATATTTCATCAGAAATAAAACTCTTATCATAGACACGGGCCAAAGCACCGACAACCATTTTCCACTATCTACTCGTTCACTCAATTACAAAACGAATTACTGTGAAAAATAAAATTGATAAGGAAAAGTGAACCCACACCTGAAGGTTCCCTTCTTTTTTCCAGCCTGGCTTCTCAAGAGCCATCGGTACCAGGCCTCCAACCGTCGATATATGCCAGCCAATATAGCGCCATGCTTTTCAAGCAACTGAGTCAAAAAAAATACAGAAATTAAAAATAGCAAATTTCTTAAAACTTAATGGTTGAAGAGCTGTTCGCTCAATAATACAGTAAGGGTATTACAAATCCAAGACACAGATTTCCCTTAGAAGGATATGTCACAAGATTAGAAACCAAAGCAAAGGTCGTAAAGCATAGTCAAAAATAATCGCAACCCAGACTTTTCCTTACATTTTTATCAGCCAGCATTTGATCGACTATGTAAAAAATGCTGGGAGGATTCGCGACATTCGTCCGCTGTACGATGAACTCCGTCGGAACCTAAAACAAACACTTACTCCACAAACACTCAGTTTTCCTTATTTTCACTAAAACTAAAAAAGACTCAAACTAGCCCTCATTTCTATATCAACACATGAGCAACGATGAGTGTTTATCGGAGTCGATCTTGTGTTCCGATACCCAATTTCTCGCTAAATCCCGTAGCTTTATATATGTCCGCTAACTTCTGAGCAGACATAACAACAATACTACACTAATACCCTACTGTTACTACTCCATTGCTACAGATGGCTAGAAACCGCCACATAATTCATCCAAAAGAAAAGATTTTGTAAATATGTAAAGAACAGAATTCAATAGCACAGAATTGGGACATCTATGTTGAGGAAGAGCTGCAGTTAAAAAGATACCGAAGAAAAAAAATGGGCGGCAAAAAGAAAACAGCAGCAAAAAAACCCGCTTTGTAAATGCATATCATCACGATGCGTCAACAATAAATAACACCAGCTAAACTACTATCAAAGAGTTTAAAGCATAAACTCTAAAAGCTAAAGCTAGCTTCAAACTCAACTCTAAAACAACTAAGCGTACCGTGCCACCTTTACACTAACGACTAACCTTTGCTTCGGCTTCTACTCCTAGAATCATTTCTCTGGGGATCCATCCATCCTCACTCATGGTGTTTAACCAAGAAACAAGGATCTAAAGACAATATCAATAAAGCCACTTCAAAAAAATGTAGGAAGAAAGGCACAAACGAGAAGTACCTCTAAACTGAGTTTAGGGTCGAATTTTCGTATCAACATGTTATGAAATCCTTCATCCCACAGAAACCCTCGAGGGAAATATGACCGTGATGGTACAGCTGAGAATAGTTCATGGGGCCCATAAGGTGTTGTTACGGACGCACCACCCTTTTGTACCTGTGAAACGCAAACACGATATCATTTGAAAATATGTCTAATACCAAAGACCAACCCTATTGTAACCGTACCAATAGCCAATGCCTCCAAGCATATTTGACAGAGCTACCTTTGCCATTTGAAGTTCGACTGGCGAATAATTCTAGAGAGTAGAAAAACTCATCAGACAACTTATCTTTTAAACACAACAGACACACAACGGGATAATATCTGAGAGCGATAATTCCAACGCATAATACTCTACGAGCTGTAAAAAAATTTAACAAAGTTGAAAAAAAATGTTAAGAAATAGGCGGAAATACATCAATATTCAATAAACCGACCTTCCCTTCCAAATGGAAAATTCTCTCAAAGCGACTATCGAAGTCCAATTCCCTTTTTACAAGCTCTTTTTGGAACTTTGGCCCAGTTTTAGCTTCGGCACGACTCGTACTTAAAAACTTTTACGTTGTTCGAAATATAACGGAAAACTAACCACTAAAACATTAAGCTGGCCGTCTCTAAATTACCGTTCAGAAAACACACATTAGGTATAAAGAATAAAGGATAAAGATCTCGGCATTGACCAATCCCTGAGGAATGTGCTATGCATTCGACTTCATCAAGCATCGCTGAAGGTGATTGAATGCATACCTGGCCTTCAAAATGGCTCGCGGTGGCCTACCGATGTATCGAACCATTGCTGCTATCCTCTCAGACAAGTCTGGTAGTCTGGTAGCAATTTGGCAACCGAGGAGAGGTCGATGCTAGGCTTGGTGGGCCTCGGGCGCGGGGATAGATCCCACGTGTGTTGCACGGCGCCTCCGACCAGTTCGTTACACGTGACCGTTACATTAGGTACCTGGTGAAATTTATAAGAGCAAAATTTTGCAGTGACTATAGATTAAACAAATGTCCATCATAAAATTTGGCAAAGGGAGTGTAACTATGCATTGCTAAAATATAGCCAAATACCTGAAAGCTATCTCAATTTCCGTTTCGGTGTGGATATTCAGCTGTACGGCTGCGAACCGACCTTCGTTGGAAGGCTTTTGCTGGTCTAGCTGGTAAACCAATCCAGAATCAGATTCCAGTGCACGCTGTAGACAAACTGTGATGACAGAAAAATATGACGGATATTAGAACAAGAACCTCTTTAGAAGTCTTTGGACATAAAATATAACTCACTGTATTCATGAGTAATAAGTCGTTCAAATGATCCAGATGTAGTTCTTCATTCCATACCAAAGAAGAATGCAGGACTTTGTTTCCACTTCTAAGATCAACAGCAAGGCGGACAGGACCGAACAACTCCGTCTGGCCACTAATAATATTTTTCAAATGATGTCCAAGTCGAAATTTTGACTGCGAATCCTGCAAAAAGGGTCTCAACACTGACTAAATGTCTAAGGTTGGATAGTTGCTACAAAGTTCCAGGAATACTGTTTCACCTGTGCAACTAAATAAAGGATTAGGACATATCTTGTTTTTGGAGCCACGTACAATCGAGCGGTCCATGTTTCCCCATGATTAATCCAGTCGACGCTTAAGTTCCCAGCTTTTTCCGTAATATTTTGGCGGCCAAAAGTGCGACCATCGGCTGAGTACCATGCGTAATGTTTCAAGCCATCTGCTGAAAATGACATTGCTTCACAATTTCCACTGATGACTGAAAAAGTCGCTGAAAAATCGCATTACAAGAGATCATTGTAGAGAAAGCCAAGCCAACCTTGATCGCACCAATGCCTGATATGAGGCATTTGGACGACATCTGGCTGTTCGTACCACATAACCCCAAACAAAGGCGACCGTGGATCCCTCGTCCTCAGTCCGAAGTAAGTATGAGGGCGGTATGAACCCCATTTTGTCTATAATTTCAACATAGTGCAATATATGATTAGATGAGATAAGAAATAGCAATAAGCATGACACAACTCAACTAACCTTCTCGAAAGGAAGTCCCTTGATTAACGGAAGTAGCCGGCGAACCTGATTGGACTGACTGATAAACTCTGTGTAGGTAACATATGAAATAGCAGCAATCGCAGCACTGATGAGAACTAAGACGCTCCAGCTTAATCCACCCTAAACATAGCGTAGACCAATGCAGTTTCGATGTAGGGTAGCGAAGTAGCAAAACCTTCTTAGCCAACGTCTTCTGGCCTGTTGGAATGGCATTGGCCGACTTTGTTGGTTTTGCCTTTTCTTTTTGAACCATTCCGAAAACGAAACACCTATAATGGAAGCGAGTGGAATTTAACTGAGTGCAAATGTGTCGCAATGGTACATTTTAGTACTTAACACGTCACAATAACAGTAATCATTGCTACGTGTAGCTACAGCTTCTCACGTGGCAATGACTACTGTTATTGTGTACAGCAAACGCGACAGGAAATGCTACGTTAAATATTATATATATGCATATGTATATGTATGCATATATATGTATATACACATATATATACATATACATATATATATATATTTTTATATATGGGGAGCAGATAGCGAGGTGGCAGTGATGTCGCTCATTACGGGGACGGCACGATCTACCCACGCATTAATTCGACCGCATCCGGAATCAACAACTTTCTCATCACCTAGTGTCCTAGAAGTGCTACCAGACCTGTCCAAGACAACCTCATTCCTTCTAGTCCACGTGGGAACACTCTTGCAAAACTATCCCGGGGTTCTAGGGATAAACGACTCCACAAGAATTCAGCGACACTCGTAAAGAAGACCAGGATCTTAGAACAGCAGCCGAAGCCAAACGTAAAAAAGGTACCAACATTTCTGTAGGTTGTGGTGGATAGGAGAAAATGAATCGAATGTAGAAAGTACTGGAATCCGCACAGTGTGCTACATGTGCTGTCGGCCTCCGGGGTCGGCAAATTGATTCCAGACTAATCTGGGAGGATTATAGCACTGGCTCGATTCATCGGCAGGATACCGTGAGTCACTGTATAGGCTAGATATGCATTCATTCATCTTCAAACGATGCTTAATGAAGTAGAATGCATAGCGCATCAACGACGAGAACTTTGAGCTTTCAGCTACATATATAATATAGGGAGCGAATTCCACTTTCCAAGTTGGGCATTCTAGAAAGCATCAGATTCTCTCACGACTAGGCCTGAACATCTGAAGAAGCCATGGCCTATTGCCGTAAACGCACATGGCCTGGGTTTCACACATTAAAAGTAAGGACGCCAAGTTCTAGAGCAACGGAAAACAGGCAGGACAATATTGCTGTATAGAGAGAGAGAGAGAGCTACATCATCAACAACTACTTACTCACAACTACTTACTCAAGTTATTCTTATCACAACTGGTGAAATATTAGACGGAAGCATGGGAACAAAGAGTGCTTCAAGAATTGGTTAGCGTATCGGATCATAAACAGAACAAAGCAGCTCACTAATCTACCATGAATGAACAAGGTGTCATTATGTGCTCATTGTTGAACTAACGAAGACTCGAAGGAAAGATGTGGTTAAAATGAACTTAGTCGTCCCGAAGTTCAACAACCAGGACGTCCATACTCAGTAAACAAACACCTATCGTGCTATACATATCTTTGTGGTGATTTCGCCATTCTACAACGTCACCTTCATAGGTGCAAATAAGTCGGTGACCTAGTCAAAATCGTTCACCCCCACTCTTGTGAAGACGTCACCTGGAGATTAGATATGGATAACATCGAAATGTTGATGGCTGCCAGCTACATGATCTTCACCATCCTGATGAATCAGCTATTTTAACAGTGAGTGCTAACTGCTGGACCTTCACTCAAAACCAAAATCACGATGTTCATGAGGGATGAAAATGTTCTCGATGGCGCACACTGGCAAGGGATCGCCTTCTTCATCATTTACAAGGATACTTGAATGGCGCGTCCTCACTGGTTGTACGGGGCGCATCAAAATTTCTTTTTCGGAGCCTTCCTGGTTTACCCATTGTGTCTCTCTTGAGTACCGGGATCATCCCAGCCAAGATCCGCCCCAGGTCGTGACCACCTCACGCAGCTCCCGCCTCTGTGTATCAAAGTGAAATTTGCCATCAGGCGACTAGTTTGATACCAGGATGGTGGCGGATCCTGGTATTGGTTCCACTTTTACTTTTCTTCTACTTCTTCCGGGTTCTACTGATGGTGCATTCTCTATTACTTGTCGAAAATCTAGTACGATGAACATGTGATGTGCTATAAACTTCAGCTCTGCACAATTTGTTTGGAACTATATATGTCTCAGGGATACCACGTATACACAGGAAGTACCACCAACTCAGTGCTCAGGCTCTTTCATTAACTTGCTGAAAGAGAAATACTACATTATTTCCTTCCTTTGAGCGAACAGAGATCACTGATCTGTGGTCGAAGCGCTGTCGCCGAAAATTTACTTGTTTGGAAACTTGGACGGCCCGCCCTCATTGGTTTTGCGGGACCCAGCATGATCTCCACTTTTCAGAGCGTTGCTGGCTTAGCCATTGTGGTTGCCTGGAGCCCCGAGGTCAGCCTGGCCAAAGTATGCGTACCAGGACGGTGGTTGATCGTGGTATTGGTTTACTCTCAGCCAGACTACTTCTCAGCTTGGGAGACCCAGCCGGGCGGATGAATCCCCTGCTCTACATCGCAGTCCGACCCTCAGGAACACCTCCCATCCACGATGAGGCGGTAAACCGTTAGGAGGCGCCGAAAATCTAGTTATAATAAAGTCTTATAACAACGAATTTTAGGCTTGTGAATAAAACAAGCTCGATTACCTAAGCTAGACCAAATAAAATTCACTTTTGAAAACAGTTAAGGTCAAGTTTTCCGTGTTTCCAAGGAAGGAAACTATAGTAACTAAGCGAAATACAACCACAACGTTGCTGAGATATTTGCAAAACTCTGGACCGCAGGTGTCTATGGTGGGGAACGAACGCGCTATTATCCTTTCCGGGGAGTAACGCGTTCACCACCACACCATGCGGGTCCTTTGTTTCGCACGTCTCTCAGCTATTTCTATCGATCTTTTTGCCACAGCAATCACCCGTCATCGACCAACCCCGCTGACGGGTGATTGCTGTGGCAAAAAGACGTTAAACATTGTGATTTCAACTACAGCCATAGCTTAACTGGGTTCTATGCCGATTTGCGCTCCCCAGATCAACCCCGCTGACGGGTGATTGCTGTGGCAAAAAGATCGATAGAAATAGCTGAGAGACGTGCGAAACAAAGGACCCGCATGGTGTGGTGGTGAACGCGTTACTCCCCGGAAAGGATAATAGCGCGTTCGTTCCCCACCATAGACACCTGCGGTCCAGAGTTTTGCAAATATCTCAGCAACGTTGTGGTTGTATTTCGCTTAGTAACCTGCCATGAAAATTATAGAAGGCAGAAAACAAAACGTTAAATATAGTAACTAAGCAAACGAGACAAAATAGACAACACGAAGAGAACAACGTCGATTTCAACATCTTGTTCTTTATCCCACATGGAATAGCTCTAACTGTGAGGGCATAACACGCCTATGTAGATCTTTAAAGCTTAAAATTTGGGATAAAACTAGTTAACGGACCACGTTGAAGCAGTTCCTTTGACAATACAGCGTTTACAGCTGACCAAACGTTTATTTCAACAAATAAACAAACAAAAGAATGTACACAACATCACATTGCTAGTTCCAAAAGATAGTAAAGATGAGAGAAAATCGGCAGAAACTACTTTGGTTCCACAACTAGTAGTCTACTACTACATCGTTGTTGGTGCAACTACGTACAATGCCGAGTATATTACGCATATGCTGAATAATTGTGAAATTTGATCTGGTAGGGATGCGCTTGTTTAAAGTTAGTTGACATCTTTATTGTAGTGGTTGATCGTATAGTTTACCACGGAAAAATCTGAGGGTTTTAATAGTTAGGTTTAGAGTGGGGTAATAACGTCTATCCATAGAGGGTTTGTTTCTGTTGAGTTCTAGGATGACGCCGCATATCCGAATGAAGTTGTTCAATCCGTTAGTGCTGACGTTACGATCACTTTCTTCGGATTCGAAGGACTTGACGGAAGTACTGAAAGGGCTGAACAGCAGGACGACGAGTTACCAGTATCTGGTGCGATGATGTTTTTTTCACATTTTCTGACTTCAAACTGAAAGAACATTACAACAATCATGGGTTTACCCTTCCAACTCATTGCATGACTAAATCGTCCTGTTGGGCTTGCGTGGTGCTAGTTGTTTGTCATGCAGAGTTATTTGCCGAACGAATGAAGTCGAAGTATAGTTGGTTGCTGCGAAATATTTAGTTCTGCACATCTCGTCTAGCGCCCTATCCGCTCCTTATTTTTCTCAAACTCTTCCTCAAACTCCCGTGATTTCTGCAGTAATGAGAATTTCATTACTGCCAGTGAAAAATAGAAGCTGATAAGGGTTGTCCATCATACCATACGTTGGTCGTTGGACCCTCTATTGAAATACGACCACAATGAAGCTGAGATTTACGAAACTCCGAACCGCAAATGTCTGCGGTGGGGGCCCTTTCCAGGGACTAAACCGTTCACCACCACACCATGCTGGTCCTTCGTTTCGACTTTCTCCCAGCTAATTTTCTATCTACTAGTGCCATCAGCAATTACCGGTCAGCAGGATTCTCTTGTAACAGTTTTTGTCGCATCTTACCTGCTAACGCGAACTTATTAGAAGTAGGAGAGCATCTTCAATCTTCGGTCGTCAAAGAATGTCCATACTCAGGATTGGTTTTTTATTTGAAGAAGCTGTTTTAGCCCTAGAGTCGTCTTTAAGTGGTCTTGAATAACTAGTGGGCCTTGCGTTCTGCTCGGATAGTATCCACTTCTTTGAGACAATCCAAAGCAAGAAGAAATGTGTATTCGAAGAAGGTATAGAGTGGAATGTCCTTCTTTTTCTTCCTCAACGGAACCTCTTTGAAAACGTAATAAGTTCTCGTGCTGTCGTATTTCTTCTAGTGATTTGTAAAGTTGATATGAAACAAAGACGTGGTAGACTAAGTACTACCCATACCGTTCAGTGCAAGTGGTGTTTCTAAGAACTTTGTGCACAACATCTTCGCAAAGTTGAGCTGGACAGTACCTTACCCTTACAGTCGTTACTCGTTAACTTTATTCGTCGAAAGGAAGAAGAGCGTGGAAGAAGCAGTGCTCATGCAAAAAGTTTTGGAATAAAATCGAATTCTTTGTAGCAAAATTGGCAGCTGGAGCTGTAAAGAGTTTTTCCAAAGGTACGCAGACTAATTTATAATCATAATTATTAAATTTTCAACTGGAGGGAATATCTCCGGATGCGATCACTGATAGTAGGGACTCTTGCGCCCTATTACATTCCAGTCCTTTGGGAGCATTGTCGTCGGTTTTTCTTTTACCATCAAGATAGAATGTTGTTGTTAACGACATTCTTGAATTCTTTACTGGTCGGTCAACCTCATTCTAACTAAAGCCACAGTGTACTCGTTCATCGGTCTTTTGTTTTTGGATAGGTAAAAATTCGGCTCCTCCCAATAGTTTGCCGCTTCATCGTGACTGGGAGGTGCTCCTGGGTGTCGGACTGCGATGTACAGCAGGAATTCGTCCGCCGGCAGGGTCTCCCAAGCTTAGGAGTTCGGTGTTTCCATCAGGAAGCCCAGCTAAGAATAAACCAATACCAATACCAGGATCAACCACCGTCCTGATATCAAACTAGTCACATGGTGGCATATTTCCCTCTGATTCATGACGGCAGCGACTGGCCGTGGGGTGACGACCTGAGGCAGACTTCGGCCAGGTTGACCTCGGAACTCCAGGGAACACAATAGCTAAACCAGCAAAACTTCGGAAAATGGAGATTATGCTGGGGCCCGCACAACTAGTGGGGACGGGCCGTTCAAGTATCCAAGTGAGTAAACTTGGGCTCATATGCTTGAACACCTAGGGAAGAGTATCATTAAGATTAGCTATGAAGTTCGATGCCATTGTTTGTCCAAGAAGCCTGAATATGGGAAGTTCACTTATGGAATCTAGTCCTTTGTCGGTGGCGCTGAATGAAGGGTGTGAAGCATCATCACCCATCTGTTGCGTTCCGGAGCGCTTATGCGCATTACTTTTGAATTCTAGAATGCGTCGCTAGTAAGGCAGTAGTTCCATAGAATTTCCTGTGAAGGCCTTAGAGTAACTAATTTCTACTTTCTACTTCTGTTCAGCAAACACGAGGTATTACTTTATTTCTTTATTTACGTACAAGCTGACGTTTCGGAGGATTTCGCCTTCCTCAGAGCCGCTTTCTATGAGTCTTCCACTAAATATGTTACGTGAAGACCAACCACACAGAGTTCACACGGAATCGTGTTGTCCTTGTCCTAGTTTTTACTTAATACTTGTTTGCTAGGGTGTCTAGGTTCGGTGAAGATGTTTCTTTAAAATAATACTTACCTTTATGCAGACTACAGGGAAGGAAGTGATTGAATCCTACTCTTCCGGTGATGCTGAGTATAAAAGAGATCTTTTGCTTAACATCGCAACGAATTGTGGACCAGATCTAGAGGCATTGAGCAACGCCATTTCGATTTATAACAAGGCTTGTGTTTCATTTTATTTCTTGTAATATATTTACGTACTTCATCTTCAAGAGACATATTCTACATTCTTGGTTGGTGTCGAAATTGTAGAGATAAGCCTTGTCAGGGAGGTTAGTTTTACAGTTTGAGGAGCTGCTCATGTGGGAATTACATCGACATTAAATAAATACCTTTTTGAACCCAGTATTTCCCGGCCTATCTTGTGCAAGAGACCCTACCCATTAGCTGTTTGCCTATGGTGAGTGCCTGTATGTAAATAATCAGCTTGTTCTGCACACATGAATACAGTGTATAGAACCATTGGCCCGGTACATTTGCACTTAGTTTTTGCTACTGATGCATATTCACATAAATAAACACCCTGTACACACGCGTTTACTTTCGTATAAAGATACATGCAACATGAAAGTTGCTGGCGTTTCGTCAGTATCGCCTTCTTCAGAGTCTGGATGCGTATACTGATACACAAGGTACTAGGCCAAGCGCTTCAGTAACACAAGCAAGATTATTCTGTTCGTGTTGTTGAAGCTTTTATCCTAGTACATTACCCATCAGTATACCCTTCTAGGCTCTGAAGAAGGCGGTGCTGACGAAACGTGAGCTGCTGCGGTGTTGTATGTGTTTTTGTACGAAAGTAAACGTAAGCTGTATAGCAACCTCGCGATTTCTTGAAAAGGAAACGACATTGTCTAACGGCGAGGTTAATAGAAACTCGATCCTGGGAACTAAATACCTGCGTTCAAATGTGCTGGGTATATCCTATAAATGGGGACCAATCAAAAGATCGCGGACCAAATCCAGTTAAAAAGTGAAACGAGTGGGATTAGGTTTAAATGTAGGATAGGCGACTCATCAGGAAAGACAAACCCTACGTATTTTTTTATGGTTAGTTTATGGAATAAATCTCTACTAATTCTACTTTCATAGCTTTATATTTCAGAATCCAAACTTAGCGCATGAGGTTCGTGAAGCTGCCACTCCAGTACATTTTAGACTTCTTCGATCAATTGGGAACCTATCAGATGGCGTAAAACAAATCTGTGATATGAGAGCTAATTTACTGGTTAGTAGCTCTGGATTCGGGTTTTTGAGTATATCGAATTATGACGGATACATTTTTTTTGGCGCTGATGAAAACGGAGAACGATAAATCTGTGGCCTCTCTACTACACCGTCTTGAGGAGTCAGCACGGGAACTTCTCCTCGTGTGGTTCTGTCAGAGTAGTGTTAAACTAGAAAGACTGACTTGGCAATCCCCAGGTGATATTCTTTATAAGGTGAATCTTTATTCAGTTGGTTTGTTTTTTATAGTAAACGAATACCAGGATCCACCGCCGTCCTGGAATTAAAGTCGCATGGTGACAAATCTCCCCCTGATCCACAAGGGCTGCGACTGTCTGTGGTGATGAAGACCTGGGGCAAGCTTTGGCCAGGTTGACCTCGGAATTCCAGGGAATCACAATGCCGAGATTATGCTGGGGTTCACACAACCAGTGAGAACGGGCCGTTCAAGTATCGAGTATCCAGTTGTTTTCATTTTGTTAACCCTTAATTTTTTGGGTATTCTCTGTAAGATATTTTTAGACATATATATATATATATAATATATGTGTTCAAAGCCTACTTGGGATTCAGGAACTCGAAAATAGTCTTTTAGGTAGCAAACCACGAAGCAGTCCATCCTGTAAAGGGTCCTTCTGACCTCATGAAGCGTCTCGGAAATCTCAGAAGGTTGTTTCTACCTACTGATCAACAGTGTTTGTATGACTCGTGCTCCCAAGATCTGCCAGAGCACTTTGGCCAACATACGTCGTACCCGACTTCAGTAGTCGCAGATATTTTGTTCCGCCATTTTTTTTCTTTCTCACTTTTTGTGTTCAGTAGATTCCCCAACACAGAAACTTTGTTCAGTCATCGGCTGAGCAAAATCGTTTTCTATACAAAACTGGAGAAGCCTTTCTGGACGAGATTATTATCTCGTTGACTCCAGCAGCGAGGGCTTGATGCCAGTGACGAAGATAATACATCTTCGCGCTTGAGAGTACGGAGTCTTGCGACGATTCCTTCCCTTGTCTGTCAACGCAATAATACATTTTGTTGGAACAGGTGTATTTGATGTGCTTTCCGTGGTGGGCGCTTTAGCCGGCATGGGTCACATATATTCATACTCCTCTCGACAAAATTTGGACGTCATCTCAAACAGCAGACACCCTTAATTAGGGGTCGTTGCAAATGTGTTAGAATATAAAATAAAAAATGAAATACAGTTGACATACGTTTCTGAAACGGTTATTAACGACCAACAACACGTGGCTAGGTGAAAAATGTGTTTTTAATTATACACAAGGGATAAAAAGATAAACCTATCGGCGTTGATCAATCCCTGAGGGATGCGCCATGCATTCTACTTCATTAAGCATCGTTTGGAGGTGATTGAATGCATTTCTGGCCGTTACAATGACTCACAGTGGCCCACCGATATACCGAGCCAGTGCTGCTATTCTCCTAGACAAGTCTGGTACCAATTCGCCGATCCCAGAGGGATGGAAGGCTTTATGGGCCATGAGCGCAGGGATTGATTCTACGTGTACGTTGCGGGGCGGCTCCGACCATTGCGCCACCAGCGCCCACACAAGGGATAGGATATTTAAAAATACATGAAAGGAAGTGGAGGATACGTGGGAAATGAAAGCTCCTAGCTACTGATCGCACTATTCAGTAATGACCAAGTTACATAGCGATAAACAAAAAAGATGGTCTTTTCTTGAATAGGCATTTGGGACCACATGCACTGAGCTCAGCGAATACCGTGTGCTGCAGGAATTTTGGCGTGCCATAACTATCGGGAATTCGATGTAAACAGGGATGTTTTGAAACTGTGATGGCATAGTGGTCCATTTATATCTTTCGAGCCAATATATAAATTAAGATTACAGCCTTGTCGCTGTTCTCGAAGAGAAGTAGTAAACCACAGGGTCGGCTTCGTAGTAGTTTATGCTACGACGAACTGAATTTACGGCGCTTAGTATTGTGAGGATCCAAGTGAGTCCATATCGGGCTACAGATGTGTTTACCGGTAATCCACCTAATTGATCAGTCTATTTTTGAAGCTGAATAAGCCGTTTAGATCAAGATGTGTTCAGTCTTCAGTCTTATTATATTGCTGTTGTTCCTTTTTATTTGAGGGACTATCATTTGGAAAGAAACTAACTTCACAAGAAAGCTCTAAATAGAAATAATTATCAAAAACTAGTCCCAGCTCCTTCGATTTTCTAGGTGTTACTACTTTTCTCATGAGGCGATGCCAAGGGAGCCATTAGTTATTGTTTACGTGGCCCTGCTCAATGACATCGCCGATAATGTGCAGGTGTCGTGATGAATAGCACTTCTTTCATTGTTTTCCCATATTTTGACTGCTGAAATTTCAGAGCATCGTGAATTGTGAGCATTTGGATTCACCCGAAGATGAGTGCACTACGGCGATCTATTATTCCATAACAGCGACACAACCAGGTAGATTTCCCGTATAGACGTTGGGCTAAGTTTTCCAGCAGTACTGGAAAGTCATTAGGTTAACTGTTTCTGGTTAAACATACTTGCTTCCAATACAGTAGACTCAGGTATAAATGCTTGAACACATTACACATTTCATGTTATTAAATTGCTTACGTACTTGGGCGCTTGGACGGCCTATCTTCACTGGTTGTAGTGGCCCCAGCATAATTTCAATTTTTCGGAATTTTGCTGGTTTAGCCGTTGTGGTTCCATGGGGTACCGAGGTAGGCCTAACCAAAGTCTGCCCCAGGTCATCACCACCACAGACAATCGCAGTCCTTGTGGATCAGAGAGAGATTGGTCACTATGCGACCAGTTTGATACATGGACGATAGTGGATGCTGGTATTGGTTTACTCTTAGCTGGGTTTCGTGACGGAAACACCGGACTCCTTCTCAGCTTAGGAGGCTCTACTGAGGTGACGAATACTCTCGCTTTACATCGCAGCCCGACAGCCAGGAACACCTAACCACAATGAAGCGATAAACCGTTGGGAGCTGTACATACATATACACATGCTTATACATATATATCCATATATACACATGCACATATATATATTCAAGTATCACATGAGTTATTCATCCTAATTCGAAGTAAAATCGTCTTCAGTGTTACTTTCAAAGTCATGAGATCAATATTACTTATTTTGCATGTAAGAAAAGCACTGCCGTTCGTGATACTTACAACGCAGTGCGATGTCTTGTAACCACATAAACGATAGAGCAAAACAAAGTGGATATTGAGCATAGTTTCCTTCCAGAGAATCTTCCGAAATTTCCTGTCTAAACAGATTTAATTGTTTGAATGGAAATCGTTCTCTTCACCAGTTATTTTGTTGTGCAAAATGAATTCCTTTCAGTCGAAGACCACTTTTCTGTCATATGGGTTTTGTAACGCGGGACAAAATAGCATTGTAATCTCTAGGCTTAATGGCAAAGTCTGTGTTGTTTTAACCTCTTTTTTCTGAGGAATCCGGTGGTATTTGAAAATGGTTATAGGCTGAAGATTTTCCGAAGCATTTAGTTACTACGCCCTGCTACACGTGGGAAATCGTGTCGGCTTCTACAAGTAACCGACCGTTTCGTCAAAATTCAAGCCAGTTTTTTTTATACTCAGATATTATTCGCTACCTGCAAAGTTTAGGATTGTCTGGAATTGATCTGGGGAACATGCTGATCAAAAGTGTTGCGAAACTTCTTCATTCTGAACTTCCTTCTATTCGAACACATTCCACGTTATCACCAGTTCCGGGGTTTCGAACGTGGATGCTACGGAACCTACATGGAAGCTCGTTGTCTGGTTTGCGTCTTTTTTTCTGATAAAACATTTCCTTACTAGATGGTAACTGTTTCGAAAGCAAGTTGATGTGCAATTTCACTTTTATTCAGAGTCCATAATTGACGAGACCATACTTCAGAAGATTTCAGACTTCGCAGGAAGGTCCGTCACTGCCGAACAGGCAGCGGAAATTCTAATGAGGGTCCAATTTGTTATATCTATAACTTTTTTGGTAAAATATTTGAAGGAAATGCTCTTACGAAGGGTATCTGTAAGTTTCTGGAAATTTCAATTATAACTCGTATGTAATGCTGAGATATTTGCAAAACTCCGGACCGCAGGTGTATGCGGTGGGGAACGAATACGCGCTGTTGTCCTTACCGGGGAACAGCGCACTTCACCACCACACCATCCGGGTCCTTCGTTACCCTGTCATTAAAAGGAAAAAGGCAGTAAATAAAAGGGTTAAGATTGTGATTATAACTAACCCTCAGCTTAACTGGGTTCAATGCCGATTTGGGCTCCCCAGATCAATCCCGTTGACGGGTGATTGCTGATGGCAAAAAGATCCATAGAACTAGCTGAGAGACAGGCAAAACGAAGGACCCGGATGGTGTGGTGGTGAAGTGCGCTGCTCCCTAGCAAGGACAACAGCGCGTGTTCGTTCCCCACCGCATACACCTGCTGTCCGGAGTTTTGCAAATTTCTCTGCATTACATACGAGTTAAAGTGATCAGTTTGACTAGGTTTTCGAAGTTTTGCACCCTACCTATCAATTTTATAGAGCTATAGTAATTTAATCAACGTTATCCAACTGGAATTTATGACCGGGATCGAATTCAAAGTTTGTGCCGAAATTTCAGTGAGGGAGCAAGCGTCATGTTCCTTGACGAAATAAGCTTCTACTTTGTTACTTTAGTTGTTGACGGATGTAAAAGTGTCGCTGAAAGAGATAGAGATGTTGAAATATGTTTTCCTTCGTTCTTGTAGCCATTACCTTTGTTCAAGACGACAAAATGGATTTGCCTTAAACTCCGTAGGTATGTTATTTTCTCGAAATATTTTCGATCATCTACACTTCTTGTGGTGCGACTTTAGTCTGATGCGTTTTATTAGCCGCACTAATTTGATTTATGGGGCGCATGTAGCGCAGTCGTTAGTGGGGTCCTGCAATACACATAGATTGGATCTGGCACCCCAAGCTCACCAAACCATCCATCCCACCGGGTTCCGAAAACTGGTGCCAGACCTGTTTGGGAGGGTCATTATACATCTCGATGCGTCGGTAGGCCACTGCTAGTCATTGTAAAGGCTGGGTATACATTCAATCACCTCCAACGATGTTTAATGAAGTTGAATGCATGGTGCATTCTTAAGGAATTAATGAACGCTGAAAGCTTTATGCTTTATCCTTTAATAAGATTTATGATTTCACCTTTGGAAGATAATGCATACTTCTTTTTCAGCCAACTTCCATCTAAAAAATGGTGCTGAAATATACAGGTTGAATTGGATGGGTGACACAAGCGATCGCGGATTGAACAACAGTATTGGAATTATGGTTAATTATAGGTAGGTTTCAGAAACTTATTAAGCAAGGTTCTCCATATTCCTTTTGAGCAAATGCGAGGTTTCTAAGAAGGCGGCTCTAAAATGGCTCTGAGGGCGGCGAAATCCGCCGGAACGTCAGCTTATTCTTAAATAAAAAGTAAAATAACACCTCGCATTTGCTCAACAGGCATGTAAAGAATTATTTGATCAATGCCGAGGATAGTAGAAAGTCGATCGTGCGAATAGTAAGCGTCGTTTCCATTTCAAAGGCACTTACCATGCTGAACATTTATTACATTTTGATCACATAGTCTAAAAACCTTCCTGATAAGGTTTCTTCAATACGCTTTCAATAATTATGTTTGGAGAGGCAGGGATGGGAAACGTTTCTGAACGTAGAGTTCGATTCAAAATGGAGTTCACCGCATTGTAGTGTCTTTGAAGGCACAGACAAGGGTAAATATATACTACTAACACCGTCCCAACGGTTTACTGCTTCGTCGTGGCCGGGAGGTGTTCCTGGGTGTCGGACTGCGCTGTACAGCCGGGAAATTTATCGTCCTAACAGGTTTTCCCCAAGCTGAGAAGGAGTCCGGCGTTTCCATCAGGAAACCCAGCTATGAGTAAACCAATATCAGTATCCCCCACCGTCCTGGTATCAAGCTAGTCGCGTGGTAACAAATTTACCTGTGATCCACAATGGCGGCGACTATATGTGCTGGTGACAAGCTGGGGCAGACTTTGGCCAGGCTCATCTCGGGATTCCAGGGAACTACAATGGCTGAACCAGCAAAACTCCGAAAAAAAGAGGTGCTAGGACACGCACAATCAATGAGGACGGGCGATCTAAGTACCCAAGTAAGTTAGTAACACGGTCCACCTCATAGGAACATAGTCACAAATTGGCAAATCTACCGCCACACCACAAACGTTGGAAAATGCCTACGCTGACGATTTGGCAAAGCCCTAGCATGACTATCCTAAGCAGAATCCCGTGCCACCTCAGCTTCATTAGCTCGTCGTGACGGGTAGTCAGTGGCCTTTGTGAATTGCAGTAGGGTTTGCTAACTTGAGAGATGTCTCTTCTAGAGTGTTGCTAGTTGCAAGGCTCTCGAATGAAAATGTAGGCTTTTACTATGCGTTCATTTTGAGTTTAGTGGGTTCCAGAGTAATATTACCGGATTATATATACTCATTCCATAGCTATTCGACAGCAGATCAAAACTGTAGAAATAGAAAATAGAAAGGAAAGTTTTTCGTGCACTTAATGATCTATATAGAACGTTTTTTCGAGAAAGTTCATTAACGGGTAATTTGACTAACAATTAACTGTTATTTCACTTTATCCCCTATGAGGGATCATGGCTATTTTATGAAATCTGTGCATATAAAAAATACTGAAGGATACTCGACGTAAGCTAGAAAGTACGTCCAAATGCAGATAGTAGTGTATTTACAATATGGACCATAGTGAAACACAGCGAGTGGGTTGTACAGTGGTAGTGTTGCCGACCATAACGAGCATGGTGCTGGTTCAATGCTGCACCAGGCTCACTAAGCCTCTCATCCCTCCGGGGCCGGGAAATTGCTATCGGACTTCACTACTGAGAAAAAGTCCACGCTCTGCAATTCAAATGGGAACACTTTAGCCTGGATATCTCAGGACTTCAAGGAGAATTGACTCGACCAGCATTCACAGGTATTCATGATGAAAGGAAAATCCTCAAACAGCATCCGAACCCAGAAGTAAAAGCTGGAAATCCTGCTTGGATGATGAATGCGAGGAAAGTAGTCGAATACGAGAAGTTCTCGGATACGCACAGTAGATGTGAAAAAAGAGTCCGTTAAAAAAACGGTATATACTAAAGTACACATTATTCATACTCATAGAACGATAGAGCAAAGTCTCTTCTATAACCCTGTCATGGTAAACACCTTTTAAGTCCGCTATTTATGGAGAAAAAACTTCTCTATAGTCAATAAACTAGAAAATGCACAGCTGACGAAAAATTGCGCGTAGTTCGTCCGTCCAGCCACGAAATACGGTAGCCGGGGCGGTGGGTTAATGGTTGGTATGTTTGCATTAAATAGAGATCTCCGTATTAAACATTGCATATAACTACACTGTACAGTCAGCGTTTAATGATATAGAAAATATTCATATATCATCGGTCATAAGAGTGATTGTTATTTTATTATTATTTTGCCTAAAAATCGGTTATTTAAAGCAATAATTTAAGGTATCGACTCGACAGAGTGCTGGAAAATAGCGTTCGTTATACGTTGGAACACCATATAGAAGTACACGACAATGTGCTATCATTTATATCACCGTAGAGAACACTTAAGATCTCAGTTTTATAGACATCTGAAGTGAACTAATTTGCTCTTTTGAGAATAACGGTCATCAAAGATTTTCTTCCGTATAAGTCCAGCATAAATAAATACAGTCAACATAAAGCACCCATATAATAGAATAGCAAATAGGTGATAAATAAATATATGTGTATAGTACACATACATCTTATGTATACGTACATATATATACATATATACGTGTATATATACATCTAGATTACATTTATGTTCACATACATATATAAATAAAGGATAAAGCTCTCGGCGCTGATCAATCTCTGAGGGATGCGCCTTGCATTCTACTTCATTAAGCATCGCTTGGAGATGACTGAATGTATATCCGGTCTTTACAATAACTCGCGGTGGCCTGCCGATGTATCGAGCCTGTGTTGCTATCCTCCCAGACAAGTCTAGTACCAATTTGTCGACCCCGGAGGAATGGAAGATTTGGAAAGTCATGGGCGCGGGGATCGATTCCACGTGTGTGTTGCAGGGAGCCTCCGACAGCTGCTCCACACGTGCTGCTCATCGAAATCATATCGGTCGGAATTGGGAATCTCGCTCATTAGACGTTGTTACCCACGGGATAGGCAGCTAGCTCATGCCTGAGATATAATCTCAGCTTAGAAAGTGGTTAATCGAAAATCTCTCCGGTGAAACATTTTATAACGTTTTGAATGAAAAATACATGGGAATATCAAGATTATTGGAATAAATATTGTGCATCATGTTCCTGTTACTCGTAAAACCCAAATTTGGGCTTCAATGTGTCCCATAGTTAACCGAGATTCGGGGAACCATTTGAGATTAATTTGAATACATAACTGCCATCACTGAAATCGTTGCCTTCCTGGAATGCATAAAGAAGGACAACCACCTGTGGTGAAGACATGAGGACACTGTGGCTCCGTTATCTCAGATTTCTGGGAAGAACTCTTCGCCTGTCATTCAACGTAGCAAATGAAATGAGTAGTGCAGATAGAAAGCAACGATGCCATAGAGCTTGCTCCTGATGGTGTGCATACGATTTCGAGTTATTCTGTCCAGATTGCGACCTTCGTGTTCTTCTAGACCCCACAGACTATGCGTCAAACACTACGTGTTTTTACTTCGAGACATTACAGACCAGAAGTAATAAATGAAAGGAGCGACTTTCTATAAACTTTGCCATCAATAATTGATATATGTGTAGGAATTCCCACGGACTCTTCTGCCAACGCGAGGTTGGCATCACTTGTTGTTGTTGCTATTGCTCTGGTTCGATTGCCAACGTGTCTGCGATATCGTCTTCTTCGGACCCTGGAATTATTTTATGTAGCGCTGTCCGTATGGTGTACTCACTTTTTATTTACTGCCTATTTTTTTTCAGGGAAGCTCCTGATATGAAATATAACCATAATGGTGCTGAGATATTTGCGAAACTCCGGACCGCAGGTGTAAGCAATGGGGATCGAATACGCTGTTACCTTTTCCGGGGGCTAACGCGTTCACCATCGCACCATGTGGGTCCTCCGTTTCGCCTGTTTCTCAGCTAGTTTGCTATCTACCAATGCCATCAGCATATGCATACATAGATATCGTTACATAAAATACAACTAGGGTTTGAAGAAGGCAAAGTCGTCAAGAAGCCAGCCATTGAACCACGGTAGCACCACGACCACCACTACCAGCAACAACAACAAGTGATACCAACCTAGCATCAGCGTAACAAGGGTAGGTTATCCGTCAGGAACGAAGACGTTATCACCCGGCAAGTGGACTGTGGAACCGTTGTCATCTGAAGAATTTTCATCGCTTGGTGTTGGTGAGTGGGGTTTGTCATGAACTCATCCATTACCAAACTTATTGACTCTCATAAATTTTTCTCTATCCGTTTTGCCATCCTCAGCACTACACTTCCCTAGCAGAAAAAAAAATCGGTATTATTAACTGCTAGTCAACAAGATCGACATCTGATGGGACGGAACTCAATAAGTTTAGTGCCTAACGAAAAACACCGCAAAAATTGTGAGGGGGAACTCCAGTCCAAAAATAGGCACAAAAACGCAAGTAACGCATTGAAAGTTTTGAAGCAGAGTATCGTAACGAAAACGGAGTTCTGTAGAAAGCAGTCTTGTGACAGTACTATCTAGAGATCATCCAAGTGGAAGCTCTTTTTCAAAAAAGAGAGACCATCACAACCAGACATGGTGATCCCGAAACGGTACGGGAGATGCGGAGATCGATTACATCCTTGTGAACAGAAGACGAGATCCATTCGTTTTTATCACTGGACTGTTTTACGCTGGATCAGACCACTGCCTTCTTCGTGCTAAAATTTCCTTTAATCACAAAATCCCTCGATAGAATGAATCCATTCTGAGCGATGCCTATACAGTTATGAGTAGCGCAAAAGCGAGGACTCGAAGAAGAACTGCACTCGAAAGCTCTTCGAACCTATGCGGATCAAACTCTCAATTCAAAGATAAAATCTGAAAGTTTATCGAGGAAGAGGAAAGAGCTTCTGAAAAGGAGAGGATGCTTTTGTCGAAATCCTTCTTATACACAAATCGAGGAAATAGTCATCAGCGCTGTTTGCAGAAAACCACTGCAGGAGGATTTTCATCGGTCCCGAGGCAGGAGTATTCTGTGGGTAGCAAAAAGAACACTTGGATACATGGATGGCTTGTCTTCACTGGTTATGTGGGCCTCAACATAATTTCCAATTTTGCGGAGTTTTGCTGGTCTAGCCATTGTGATTCCTTGGAGTACTGAGGTCACAGGCCAAGGTCTGCCCACGTCATCACCACCAGACGCAGTTGCCGCCCTTGTGGATCAGAGGAGATTTGCCACCATGCGACTTGTTTGATACCAAGGTGATGGTGGATCTTGGTATTGGTTTATTCTTTATTGTGCTTCCTGATGGGGACGCCAGACTGCTTCTCAGCTTGGTATGCCCGACCGGAGGGACGAATCTCCTGGTGAACATTTCAGTCCGACACCCAGGAACACCTCCCAGCCACGATAAGGCAGTAAACCGTTGAGAGGAGTACAAAAAAGTGGATCGTAAATGTCAACGAAATCACCAATCCAACATTCTGCTCTCTGCCCATAAGAACTGGATTACTACTATTACCTTTGATAGGTTACTTTTACCTAAGAAAAAGTATACCACCTACAAAATCCTTGCAACATTGGATAAGGCACGCTGAAATTGTCTCAAGAGGAAGAACCTGGCAACCAAATGGCGTTCGAGAACCATCTCTTCGAAATCTTTCGACAATACAAGCGCGTCAAACCTCCAGCAGTCTGTTGCGTAACGTTTCAGTGATAAGGAGAATATTCTCCCAGATAACCAAGTAAGACAGTGGTGTGTGGAACTTCTGTTGAAAACGGAGCCAACAATTTTCCCTTGTAGATCATATCGGACACTAAATGAATCTCAGACTGGTCCCACTCTCATTTCATTCCTTAATAGGCTCTCCTTCCATAACAGTGTGAAAGGTTCACAGAGTAGTGCTGATTCTGGATACTAACTACCAGACGCATTAACATGGTTGAAGTAAATGCGCTCCAACGAATGTCCTAGATCGGCGCAGATGGCGAGGTCTCTAGCACGTCAATGCGCGGCCCACTCACTCACATACTTGGTGGTGTTGCTAACAATTCTTCCCCAAAAATTTTTCTTTCTTTTCTTTTCTCTCTCTTTTTTTCTTTTTCTGAGATTTAAGTTTTTTTAGATTTAAGGCTTAGTTCTTTTTTGGTAGTCGCTGTTTTCCATTGCTCTTTGTGTCTTTTCTTATTCTTTGAGGTAGTCATTCACTATAGTTCTCGTCTTCTGTAACGTGAACGTTGTTTTTTCGATTTCATTGGATTCATCATCTTCTATGCTTCCTTTCTTGTTGATTTTCGTTGAGTTTGAGTTCCGTGGATATTCCTCCTGGAGTTTTTTTCCTCCAGAATGAATTTTGTGCTCTCGCGCTTTGGAAGTTTTACGCATTTAGATGCAGGACGTGCAGAATATGCAGGATGTGCAGGACGTAGATTGGGAGATGAAGAGGGCAACGAAACGTTCTCTTTCATTCTTAGAAGATAGCTATGAGTGGGACAGCATACGTGAGAAGATACCTCCTGATGGTGGGGTGCGATAGCCATGTTTGCTATCGCTTTCAGATTTTCTTTCTTATTCATCGGATTTTAATCCTTGTAACGATATACGTAGAAGGTTTATTGGAGTAAGCCTAATGTTTGGAATCGAAGTTCCTTACCAAATTGCAGTGGACTGGGATACTATGAAGTGTGACGACAATGGCAATATTTCTACGGAAGCTGAACTTTATGAATGGGTTCCTTATGGTTATATGGACCCAAGTGTTCAGAAATCTAAGAAGCGCCGATCGGAAGCAAATGCTACTGCCAGCCAGAAAATTGTGAAGACTACTATTTCCGATTTAGGTATGCCGTTAGTGTTTTCTCAGTTTATAGGTGGATCAACCACTTACAGGAGAAGTTTCAGTTTTGATCATTGAGAACGATTTTATTTCCTCCGTAGAATTTCTAATAGGATGGGTTTATGGGGATGTCATGTAATATTACAAAGCACAAAGTGAAAGTGTATCATATGTGAACATAGAATCGACAGATAATAGCTAAAAAGAAAAGGTGCTTGTAGCGCAGTTGTTCGAAAGCGCCCTGCAGGACATATGGAAACGATCTCCTCGTCACAGGTTCACCAAACTCGCCGCCCTTCCGGGCTCGGCAAATCGGTACAAGACGAGGATAGCAGCACTGCTCTATGCTTCTGTAGGCCATCGCGAGTCATTGTGAAGGCCAAATATGCATTCATACACCTCCAACGATGCTTACTGAAGACGAATGTACGGCACATCTCTCAGGGATTGATCAACGCCTAGAGCTTCATCCTTTATTTCCGTATACTACCACCCGTTTCATGATCACCCAATTCTTGGTATTCAACTTTCTCGCTGAGCATTACCGTCCACCGTTGCTGCTTTTTCTTGTGGCTGTGCTTAGATCTTTTGGATTTGTTTGCCAATGATACTTTTAGAAGATGAAAACGAGCGTGAATTAGCTGCCGAGATTATTTCTGAACTCTCGGAACACGCTGGATCTTTGGAATTTGAGAAGTACGTCCTCATGTCGTTTTTATTTTGCTTATCCCTCCTTTCTAATGGCGTATTGCTCTTCCACTTTTTTGAAATTGTGTGTTACCTATGGCCTACTTATTCTTGGCATCTTTCCCAGTCTGGACAAAGAGGCGTATTCTCGAATACTTCCATTTCCTCCCGGGATCTCTGACGAGAGGATGAGCATCTGCAATAAATGGCGGTTTGATCAAAGCGATTGTCAGATGGTAAGTTTACGTCTTGCCTGAGTTAACCGTTAATTACTTTCAAAATATTTGTCAGCAAAATTCGAGAGGTAACGTTTTAACTTCCATATATTCTTTTTTGGAGGTTTATAATTGTTTTTCGGGGGGGGGGGGTTCTGTCCTTCATTTAAATCTCATCTTAACTCTAGGATTCACTCCTGTCCAAAAAGCCGAGAAACTGTCCGAATTTATCATTCCGACCTTGGAGCGCTGCTCAGAGACGACAAAGGAAATATGAGGTACTGTTTCAGAATCTTTCGCTCTTAGATAGAACGGTTTGTTTAACACCTGGTCGACCCACTGGCACAAAATAATGTAGTATTGGTGGAAATAAATTTGTTTAAGTTTGATTTTTATCCAGATCTCTAAAGTCAGTCGTGATGTGAAGATGGAAGATATGCCACTAGAAGATGGCGAGTTCTGTTGGACTACGTTTACGAATATAATCAAGCCTCTGTTTATGCCAATGGAACCTCAAGCTAGGTGGCCATAGTGCAATTGTCTAGTTTATTTCCACTTGGCTGTTCGTTTATTCGTGAAAATTTTAGGTACACAGCTACGAACCATTTTGCCGACTATTTAAAGAACGGCTTCGCAAATAACAAATAACTCATGGAGTTATTTAAATTGAGCGGCAGGATGTTGTGTTATTTCTTGATTGTTGATCTTTATGTCGATCTAATGGAAAAGTTTCATTAATAATTTTCTGATATTTATTTATACTAATTGTTTACTAAATATAATCCTCACGGTATCTCAAAAGAATTAAACCAACATACACAGGAAGATCGACTTTTCAAGGTTGTAAGTTGATGATCAACGATTTCATTTTGGCTCGCACTTGTTTGTATTCTATATGACTCATTACACATGGAGAAGTTCGATATACTGTTTTTTGGCAATCCAGAGCTTAAAAGAGGAAGCAGTCGTTTTTCTCCTTCTCTCTTTCTCGCCACTGTTTGGCCACACCTTTCTAAACCTGTTTGTTTGTCTATGTCATTGTCATTGTTTGTCATGTCAACTTTTCTTTCTTTGCGTATTTATGAATTCTGTTCTTGAAGTGGTTTGTAAAATATTTTAATAGCCTCCGTTAGAATATGTTTCTGTCGTATGCGGTCAGGAAGCTGTTTTGTCTATCTGACAGTCGTAAGTGTCAGCGAAACGACCACATGTACTTCGAGGGCACTGTGACGTACATAATACTTTTGAGATTGAGAATCTATATGCTTTTTTTTTCGTAATACCATATTTCGTTCCATTTGAACAACTTTAGGAGAGGATGCTCATTAAAGGGAAACATACTTGATCAGCATTGAGCATTTTGGCGAGAAAAGATAACAGAGCTTCAGGTTATCCAGTATAGTTATCATGATTGTTTAGAGGTCTTTATAGATCATCCTGTCATAATTTTCGAGCTCAGCAGCTTCGTCTACTCGTTTTGTTTTACAAACATTGCCTGTAGATGGAGGTCCGGCTGGTGTGTCCTTATGTGGCTCGACCTATCTGTTGTCTTCTCTAAGTAATAGAATTTTAGTAAGAGATGGGCATGGTATTTCCTAGAATTCAATAACAACCATACCAATACCGTGGTATTCACCATGGCTGTCAATATTCCTTTGGATTGAAGATTTGTTGCTTTACGGTTAAGATTCTTCCAGGACCACACCGCTTCAGGCGATTAGCCAAAGGTACTGACCGAACTATATCTAGGGTAGCATGCTACTTTTAGATCTAGGCTATTCTTTTCACGTAAGTCGTGGCGAGGACTGAAAAAGTGGACGAAACGCAGAGATTGTGGTCGTCGAGTTTTCATTGTGTATTTGTTGCTTGAGGGGTTGAAATAAATGATGGTCTAAAAGCACTTTGAGCGGAAAGGTGGGACGAAGTACAATAGTTGTGCCTATTTTCTGCAGTGGTCCAGTAATCAGTCCTATGAGGTTGAAGTCTGCTGTCATGCAAACGCCGAACCGAGTGGGATGGAAGACGTTCATCTTCTTTTTATTTCCGGAAAGTCTCTAGATACCGTACTCTGCGGGCATCATATGATGCATCACGTTGCAACTTTCATTACTGGAATTCAATGAGTTCCTGGGTTCTCTTTAGTATGGGGCCGAAAATAAGGCGCGTGTGACGCAGTGGTCGAAGGTGCTCCTCCCCCCCCCCCCCCCCCAATACACATGGGATCTGTTCCCGTGACCGTAGCCCACCAAACCTTCCGTCCCTCCAGGGTGGGGAAATTGGTACCAGACTTGTCTGGGAGAAGAGCAGCAGTAGCTCAATGCATCGGTAGGCCACTACGAGTGCAATTTGTAAAAGCCAGATATGTATCCAATGACCTCTAACGGTGCTTAATGAAGTGGAATGCATGGCGCATCCCTAAGGGATTGATCAACACCGAGAGCTTTATCCTTTATGGGACCGAAAAAGGAAACCTATTGTTGTCGTGGGGAACCAGCTTCCATCTCACATGTACTCGTAGATTCATAGGCACCGTTGTGGTCGTTTTGCGTCCACCGAGGCCTCATTCTGGAGCAGTGCGAAATTGCTTAATTGTAATATATATATATATATATATATATGTATATATATATATGTATATATATATATGTATATATATATATAAACATATATAAATTCGTAAAACACATGCATATAGTTTGTTTTATCAATGGGATCACCTGCCAATTGTATCACTTTGAACACATGGACTGTTGTGTCCCCACTGATATATCGAAATAATTCCTTATTGAAGGTGATTTTACCTCGAATCACGAGATAAAACCAATACAACGTTCACAGGTGATCATTTGAGATAGTAGACGAGTCCTCTGAATCGGTTTCCTTACGTAAAACCACTGGAGGGGTTTCACGAATTGACCACCCCATGCGGAACACGAGAGGAATATGTGAAGCCCAACGCAATTAGGGAAGTGTGAGAACATTTACTTCATAAACTACAGCATAAAAACATAATCGCTTCTCATATTCAGCCAACAGTGGGCAGTGAACAGTCGGAAAACCACAATGACTACAAACGAATAGTACTTGTACCATGAAGTTGTTGACTGAGATTAAGTGCAGGTAGTAGCAAGAGATTACCCAAACACCTAGAAAAGATCACATTGCTACGAGAGATCATACATCTAAAATATAGGACAGAAAGATTCGCAGGAACAATTTAAATGGAAGGAAATACTTACTGGTTCTCTTGATGCGATCTGATCTTCTTGTATGGAGAAGTGAGACCAATTCGGCAGAACTTTTCAGTCCTTCGATAAGCAGCTCGTAGACTTCGGTCGCGTCTTCTCTAATCTTCCAGTCACGTTTGGATAGGATTTCGCTCAGAATGTTCTCGTCATATACAGCTAGACGTTTTCTTCGTGGTCGACGACATGAATTCTTTTCCGGCTCAAGGCTGAATCGAATCTTCGCGCAAAGAAGGCGGTGATCAAAACCAGTACAGAATGACGGGACTACCGATGTGTCAAGTAGGCACCATCTTCTGTTTCTCAGAATGTGGTCGATCTTCGCATGGGTCATCCGTTAGGAGACTCCCATGTCCAGCGGCGGCTTTCTTTCTGCTGGAAAAACGAGTTTCCATATAAGAGACGTGCTGCAGACAGGAGTCCTGCGAGGCGGTTTCCATCTTCACTCTGGTTTCCTTCTTCCTAATCCAAAATTTCCGATCCTATATTTGCTCTCGTTACCCTTCCCTATTCTGGCGTTGAAGTCTCCGACAACAAATTTATGATGCTTCATCATTGTGAATAACTTCCTCCAACTGATAGTAGAACGTAACTAATTCGTGTTAATCAGCTGCGTCGGTCGGCGAGTAGCTATTTGTGATTCTGATCTGTTTATGACGCGTCATCGAAGACGGAGAACGGCTATGCGAGGGGAAAGGATCTCGTACGAGTCGACGAGAAGGACATGGGCTGGTGGACGACGAAGCCTACGCCGCCGACATTTCGTGACGAGACTTTTCCTTCGTGGGTGATGGGGGTTCCCTTATTTACTCGGTCTATATCGGTCTTCCTGATTTTTGTCTCTTGAAGTACAATTACATGGAATTTTATGCTATTTGCGGCTTCGAGAAAGGCGTGAAGATCGGCGTCTGTGGAGAGTAACTCCCACGACCGATTTTCTATTAACCTCGGCATTGACCAAGTAATTCTTCGTATTTTTGTTGAACAAACGCGAGGTGTTATTGTTCTTTATTCACGAATAAGCTGACGTTTCGGCGGATTTCGCCTTCCTCAGAGCCTGGAAAGGTCAAGTTGACAGCAATCCACTCGGCCAGACACCTCCATAACTAAACAAAGAAACTCTAAACCAAGATTTCAATCACGTTGAACACAGCCTTGCACACTCACCGCTTTCTATGAGGTTGCCACTAAGTATGTCACGTAGAGACCAACCGCACAGAAATCACGTGGAAGTATAATGTGCCCCTCCCATCAGAATAGCAGTCTTATATACTGCCCTATATCACGCGTGATAATGAGGCATTCTTCTCTGTCATTAATTTTCGGATTTCTGGAATTAATCCAGAACGCCTCGAGAGTTTTTCGCGCCTGTGTTCTTGATTCGCGTGCGAGGATCGTGACACATACTTCGAAGTCGTCCCCGTTATGTCTCTGGGTCCTATGCGTGCCTAGCGGGGTATTTGGTCTATTTTTGCCGGCTAGGTGTTCTTTTATGCGGACACAGAGGGGTCTACCCGTTTCGCCAATGTATTCGTCACCGCACGTCTTACGGGAGATCAGATAAACTATACCCGACCTCATGCAATCACCGTCTCTACCACTGGGGCAAATTATGCAATTTTGAGTTGCACATAGATGGCTCTCTTCCCGTGCACACGTTGGTTGCTGTTCGAAACATGTTTCTTATAAGCGCCCTTTTCGTGTGAGAGGGGTGAGAGGAGAGGTAATGAACCAAGATGTTTTTACTACTTGGCTTTCGGTACCACTTCGTAATGTAGCCATTTTCTGATAGGTGAATTTGTACGTTCAAAAATGGAAGCCATTTTTCTTTCGGCTTTTCACGGGTGAACTTGATATACTCTGACTGTGCGTTTAACAATTCGAAACATTTGTCCATTTCCTCTTGTGTTGAGAAAAGGACAAAGCAGTCGTCTACATACCTACAGTAGAGTAGCAGTCACCGGTGCTTCCACCTTAGACATAAATGCAATGGCAAGGCTTGGACCCAGTCGTTGTCCCATTGCCAATCCTCTTATTTGAGCGTAGTACTTTCCAGACCATCTGAAGATTGAGCAGCTCAAGCATTCTTTTAAGAGTGCCATCAGGTGCTCTATCTTGAAGCCATACATGTTCATTTCTCCTTCATGTTGTGTAAGGAGTTCGAATATGGCTTGCATTGCGGAGTCATTTGTATAAAGGGCGGTAACGTCGAAGGACTCCACGCACGCGCTGTTGGGCTGCGCAGTACGTAGACGATCCAGAAACATCTGGGTATTCGTAAGATGGGCTGGAATGTGTTTCAACAACTGGTTAAATATCAGGGTTAAAAACCATGTTATCCTGTCCGTTGGCCCGTCTACGCAGCTAATGATAGGTCTAACCTTAAATAGTGATGGATCGGTCTGATGGATATAGGGCAGTATAAAAACCTTATTCAAGCTCATGAATGGAGACGGATATCTTTTACTCATGCCAGAGTTCAGTGGAATTTGGTAGCTAAAAATCGTCTCAATTATTTTTCACAAGTGCTAACATCTATGACATAGCTGTGATTAAGACCAGAAGCCTACCACTAACTGTAGTTCTCTGTAACACAGAAACAAAAAACTAATCATGTATTAAGCAGTACCGATGTATGCACATTCACCAGCTCTCTATGTCCAAGTAAGGTAGTTCACCATAGGAACGACATTTAGATTTCTACTCTGGGGAGTGACCGCATCAAAAGCACTCGAAATGATGCCAGATGCCTCACTAGAAACTACATAGAACACAAAACAGTGGAACACATGTGTGTAGAAATATCCGGGGCACGTGTAGCGCAGTGATCGGAGGCGCCTTGCAATGCATATGGGGTCGATCTCTGTGCTCCAAACTCACCAAACCTCTCATCCTACACAAAACATTTAAACAAATGTGTCTAGAAATACCGGGACGCGTGTAGCGCAATGGTCTTGCAATGCACATGGAGTCGATCCTTGTGCCCCAAAATCATGCCTCTCATCCCTTCTGGGTCGGCGAATTGGTACCAGGCTTGTCTGGGAGGATGCTAGCACTGCCTCGATACATCAGTAGGCCACCGCGACAGAAAATTCTCATGACATGCAGTGAACATTACTAAAACAAAACAACAAGCCGTCGCTCTGTAAAGTCACAGCGGACGCAAAAGAAACGATCACACGGAAAAGTACGGGTGGTACCCAAAGTTTCGATCTTATCTTGTGTGGAATCTTCCAAATTTCCAAATCAACGCCGCCAATATGGCATATGAAAGCGCTTATATGAGAAGGGTTCCATCGTCTATTCCGCGGACAATTTGTCGAGAGGAGACTTAATGACGCGTGGTTGGTGAACCTTTGCATTACGAACTCAGCGATGCCTTTAGTTTTGAATGATAGGGCATTCTACGATTTCCCACTAGGATCCCTACCCGAAGAACAGAGAAACAAAACAATGTAGCTACCAAGAAGAACAAAATGTAGCTACCAAGAAGTGTGTCGAACGACCACTTATTTTCTGCTCAATTCTCCGTTTAAAAAAATAGACAATTTAAGTAGCGGAGAGAAAATGATTTTATTTTGCTTGGCACTTCTACGACCACTTTAGCAAAGATTGAATGCTAAGCATAACTGCACTCTATATTGCTAATTCAAACCTGTGCTATGTACGCTCTACACACATGGGTGCTGTCCGTGTGGGTGACCCTGCGTATCTGGCTTCAGTGCATTTAATCGAGAAAATCTTTCGCCTTTTACTACAGATTTCCGTGCACTGGAGCAATTATGAGTATTTGCCAATTTTTGGAATCCACTCGAAAGAGTGGGAAGTAAGAGTGACGAACGCAATTCAAAACGGCGTTGCTTAGCGCAAGCATGTGAAAATATGTGAGAGCGTAGTTCTGGAGATGGATGCATCAATATTTATAAGATAGCATCTGATTAGCCAGCGGTGATTCTGGGGGCCTATCCACTTTGTTTCTGGTGCGAGCTATTCTGTTATAAAATTGAGTTTTCATAAATACAACCACAACGTTGCTGAGATATTTGCAAAACTCTGGACCGCAGGTGTCTATGGTGGGGAACGAACGCGCTATTGCCCTTTCCGGGGAGTAACGCGTTCACCACCACACCATGCGGGGCCTTCGTTTCGCCTGTCTCTCAGCTATTTCTATCGGTGATTGCTGTGGCAAAAAGATCGATAGAAATAGCTGAGAGACAGGCGAAACGAAGGACCCGCATGGTGTGGTGGTGAACGCGTTACTCCCCGGAAAGGACAATAGCGCGTTCGTTCCCCACCATAGACACCTGCGGTCCAGAGTTTTGCAAATATCTCAGCAATGTTGTGGTTGTATTTCGCTTAGTAACCTGCCATGAAAATTATAGAAGGCAGAAAACAAAACGTTAAACTTTGCATAAATATTTTTCTCTGTCAGCAAGCCTACACGGAGCTGTTGAAACAAACGTTTTCTTGTTACTCGAATAATTTGGACAGTTGCAACAAGGTATCGACAGCACATCGACATTGTTTTGTGCAAGGTGTCGTTGCCGCAACGAGTCGAGTCCATTGAAGTGGAGTACGGTACGAATAGAAAAGCACCCGATTACATAAATACACGATTGCAATCATTGCGACGTTGATAAAGTTATCATAACGCAAGTCACATTTAAAAAAGACTTTTTCTTAGTACGAACTCTTTCATATCATCTTGTAGGGGCGAAAAATATTCATCATTAATGGTGAACTTGAGTAACAGAAACGCTTTTAGGAAATTGGAACGAGCCTTGTGGACGTCGGCAACTTTATGGACGACAATGGCACGAGAAAGAAATAAACGGAAGACGAGCCATCCAGGTGTTCAAGTAAGTAATGTGATATATCTCTCACATAAAACTGCTCGAGTTTGGAATCGTTCTCTTAACAGAATCGTTCAAAACTGTGTCCCACTGCGATAGTGTAAAAGACTTTTAATGGTAACACTAGTGTGGTATATAAAAATCACCAACTGTTCTGAACACTTCGTAGCTACGTACAATCACAAAACAACGTTCGGATAGCCACTCGTAGGGACGAATTTGCGGTGAAAGAATAGGATATGAAGCATCCGGCAGTGATCAATCTCTAGAGATGTGCGATCCGCTCAACTTCATCAAAAATCCTTTGAAGTTATTGGATGTATATTCGACTCATGCAATGACTTACGGTGGTCTACAGATATGTCAAATCAATGGTTTTATTCTACGAGACAAGAATAACGCCAGTTTGCCAAGAGCAGGATAGAGCAGAATGCCTGATGAGCACAGGGCGTGAGGTTGAACCAGCGAAGAGTCAAGTGTATTTTGCAGGATATAATCAGTGCTCTATCACATGTGCTTTGCTATAGGCGTAAAAACTTAGTTTCACACAAAAGGTGAGAATCCTCGTATTTCTCGCACGAGCATCGGATGAAGTCTTTGCCGGTTCCGGCTAGCATCACTGAGTAAGTAAGGAAGTTAGAATCGATTACGGTAATACTCGGAATTAATTCCTTCAACAAAAAAGCGAAATCATTTCTAATACACGAAGTGACACTCATTTTTCCATTCATTTTCATTTTTGTTGACAACTCTACCATGATTTTTCCTGAAATCCTCTAATAGTGGTGATACAGCCCTCTCAGGTCTTAACCACTCCCATTCGGCGCTCTTTGTGGATCATAAGAATTTTTGATACCTTGCATTTTGGGTTCTTTTCAGGCCAATAGCGATTTCTGTGACGACAGCGGATCGTACGATTTGTCGGCCATTAATAGCGATGTCCTCGGATCTCCCTCATACGAGGGATCTCGAGCCGGTTAGTCGCGAGACTACGTGGCGCGTCCCCAGGTAGCGGATAGGGGGTTAACCGCGGACCAAAAGCGACTTTCGCTTCCCTGAGACGCAGGGGGACCCAGGGAATGGACCCCCGTTTTTGTGGCACCGATTTGGCACACGCTTTTCGTATTTGCTAGGAGTATCCATGCACGCGTGTGCGGGTGCGTTTTCGCTTATGCGGATTGCATTCTATGAGTCAATTCGGCCAAAAGCCTGCAATCAAGTGACACGTAAGTATATGGGAGGCGGTTGGGAGTCGCCTACAGCAGATAAGCTCCATGTCCACTCTGGGAGAGCCTGGGAAGCTACCCGTGAGTATACCCAACTCCCACGTTCAGAGCCCAGCAAGCTATACGTGAGTATCAAAATGCTAAACACGGTAAAAAAAAAAACGGACCTCATTCCCCTGACCCCGGGAGAGCCCCCAGTTTCGCGGCGGACGAGTACAGAGAGGCTGCTAAAATCTCAGGGCCAATGGAAGCTGCCTGGATTATAAAGGACTATGATGATGATCTGCACCTACAATGCAAGTACACGTGCATCGGAGTCCTCGATAGAGTACTTGCTTATGCAAGCAAGAAGCATAAAGTACAACGTCATCGCCCTGGCCGAGACGAGACGACACCACCCATTCAACGCCGTCTATGACACCGGAGAAGAACTGTTCCTCGTAACATGCGACAGTAGAGGAGTCGTCGGCGTAGGCG
Source organism: Angiostrongylus costaricensis (assembly GCA_900624975.1). Lineage (NCBI taxonomy): Eukaryota > Metazoa > Nematoda > Chromadorea > Rhabditida > Metastrongylidae > Angiostrongylus > Angiostrongylus costaricensis. The sequence goes on from UYYA01004280.1 coordinate 102,161, forward strand.
TTCTCATCAACACGAGTTCGTCCATGAACATCGATTCATTCGAACAGCTTTTACAACCCGAATCGGATGTTTATGATTAAAAAGATGTGGATCAAAACCGGCTTTGACAATCTTCGTTGTTTACGCGCCAACGTCAAACTGTGACGAAGTAGTCGAAGCGTTCTATATGGACTTGGAGAAGTTTTATAGAGAAAACCACACATTCTTCTTCATTGGAGATTTCAACGCCGAGATTGGACCAGGAAGAGCGTCTGAAGAACATTACATTGGGACTCATGGCTTAGAATGGAACGAACAGGATGAGCGGCAATTTGAGTTTATCATGGCGACCAAGACCATCCATGGTAACTCGCAATTCCAGAAACCCCACCGTCAGCGCTGGACGTGGGAGTCTCCCAATGGAGAGTACCATAACGAAATAGACAGCATCATAGTCTAACCATAGAAAGTTTTGCCTAACCGATGTCGCTGTTGTCCCAAAATTCTGCACAGGATTAAACCACCGTCTCCTTCGTGCGAGACTCTATTTCTCGTGAAAAGCAGAAATTGCCGGTAGATTCAGAAACCGAAGTCCCAGAACCACCGTAAACTGGGACTTATTGAGTTCATTAGTCGGCTGTTGGGAAGAACCCGTTGTCGATAACATCGACGAAGAATATGATCGGCTCATTCAACATCTTCACGTTAGCGCTATGAAAGCTGAGGGTTCGAAAGTCACCAAGAGACGTCTGTATCCAGAAACACTGGAGCTCATACGCTAGCGCGGAATTGCACGAACTCCAGGCAACCGCGAACTACCGTCCGAACTTGCAAAACAATGCAGACAGGCGATAAAACAAGATCTTAAAGAGAGAAGAGCAGCAATAATGGCCGAAACTGCAGAAGCTGGGAAAAGCATTCGCAAAGCCCACCGAAGCCTCGCAAATTATAAGACCAAGATGATTACACTCCGATGCCCAGACGGAACAATAACACCGTCCAGAAAGGCAATGAAGAAAATCATTCATAAATACTACTTAGATCTCTTCGATAGCCACGTCCACCTTCCGTCATATGAAATAAAGGAGGATGGATATGTTGTACCACCGGTTCTCCCTTCCGAACCGGCCTGCCATTTCGTCGGTGGGAAATCGAACAGCACAAGGTCCGGACAGGATAAGACCAGAACACCTGAAGAACCTTCCGACCAGAAGCCAGAACCTGTTGTTATAGGATGTTTGCTAAAGATTTCCGTGCATTGGAGCAATTATGGAGTAGTAGCAGTACTTGCCAATTTTTGCAATCCCCTCGAAAGAGCGGGATACGAGTGGGCAAAGGGGTAAGTGTGACAGCTGTGGGTTAATATGTGCTTTCTGCAGTGATTTATCGGAAAAGCGTGGAAGTGTGTGAGCGCACAGTTCTGCAGAGAGATGTATTACTCATGACCGACTTTTTTTTTAACCTCGGAATTGACTGATAATTCGATGTTTTTCTTCAATAAGTAGACACGAGGTTGTTATTTTAGAATTTATTAGGATAGAATAGCTGACGTTCCGGCGGTTTCGTCTTCTTCAGAGACTGGAAAGGCCAAATTGAGATGCGATCTACTCAACCAAACACTTTCACAACCCTAGCAGTTAACTTAAATACTTACAACAAATAAACGGCTCTGAAGAAGACGAAACTGCCGAAACGTCAGCTATTGTATCCTAATACATTCTATAACAGCCTCGTGTCTGCTTATTGAAGAAAAACATCGAATTATCAATCAATGCCGGGGTTAAAAGAAAGTCGGTCATGGAAGTGCTACGTGAAGTACCAGCAGAATATTTCCGAGATGTATCACTGTTCACGAGGTAGTAACCGATGAGACCACAGTGATCGCTGCGAACTATTCACTTCGTTTCTGGTGCCAACAATTCTATTATAGAATTGAATTTGGTTAAGTATTTTGTTCAGTAAACCCTTTAAGACAGTAGACAGAGACCCTTTGAGTGACAGTTACTAAAATCGTGAACTCTTCTTTTTTGTACAACACGACAGTGCTGATGCTCCATTGAATAGGAGCCTTGCATTCTAACATTTAACGTGTGAAGAGCAAAGCCGATGTTTTAACGAGCGCTAGCTGATGGTTTTTTGGGAAGTTGCTAGCATTTTCGCTCAAGAAATAGCAAGTCAGTTGTCAAAACAAAGAACCGGCGAAATGACATATCTTCCTCCATGTATGAAAAACCAGCTTTCCTTTAAGGTCGAGATGACTACGAATTCCTCCATGAACAGACTAATAGGAGGTTGACGAAAAAACATTATTCGGCTGTTTCGACGTCTTCACCTTCTGCAGAGCCGGATTGATCTAAGTTGATTGTATACAGTTTTCTCTTCATCCGATATGGGTCTTCGATCAGATTCGATTCGATGCGATCAGGAAAAGAATGAATAAGGTGGAGTTAATATTAAAGATCACAATTTTGTTCAGCACTTTCCCAACACCCACAGAAAAGATGAACGCTGTGAATGCTGAACACCACTGCTCGCTATGCAGGTGAACGCAAACGAAGGAAATTTTGGGATTTTCTACATGATGCTCTTCATATGCGTGTTTAGTGAACCATGAATAGGATGAATTTAACCGAGTAAATCTGGAACGATTATGAATTTTTGGGAATTTCTGGAATACGCTTGAAATACCGTGATGTAGCGCCGCATAGATGCGGATTGTCTATGTGTAAATATGTGCTCTCTGCTACATCAGTATAAGAAATGGACTCTAAATAGAAATTTTCGTTGGACCTCATCACGAATAATCAACTGAACTGGTGATAACTGGAAGGACAAGTGATTTATCACATAGAGAAACACATTACTGTTAGCATTTAGGAGGATTATGAAGCTTAAATTGAATGTAGTTCGGTATTTCTCATACTACAGAAGTACAGTGAAGTACTCAAAAATTTTCGTATCCAGGAGGAGTTATGAGTAATATCCTACAGAAAACAACTGTTCTGGATACTTGATTCGAACTGTTCTAATTATTATTCAAGTGACAAGAGAAAGTTGTTCCAAGAACTTCGTGAAAAGTTGTTGACACAGCAAGATATATTCTCAAATTCAATTCTACAATAGAACTACTCGCACCAAAAACGGATTGAATGGGTCCCAACAATCACCGTTATATTTCGAAACCGACTTTCCCTGAACCTCGGTGTGACTAATCAATATGCATTCTTTCTTGATAAGCTTGCACGAGGTTGATAAATATATTTATTTTCGGATAACGCTTCGACGTCTTCGTCTTCCTCAGAGCCGATGATCCGAGTCGATGGTCCATGATTGTTGTTCGTCTCGACGTTGCAGCTTCGCCTTCGTGTCCAGCCAGGTCTTCCTCAGTGATCCATCTTCTCGAATGAGGCATTCTCACTCAGTGGCATCCCCTTTTATACACGATGCTGATGGTGGATATACAATGATAATGTCCGGTGGTAACAACCTGTATTTCTTCCGGACATACATCATTGCGGACATCGTGCAGAAGTCGGTGTTTTATCACCTAGCCCAAAGCGTAGTAATATTTCGAAACCGACTTTCCCCGAACTTCCCTGTGTGTGTGTGTGTGTGTGTGTGTGTGTTTGTAGTTCTCTCACTTGGGATCTCTTGGTTTGCAACGATTGACCAGCTTCAAGCTTAGGTCACCAAACCGTTCATGCACATGATAGCAACATTATTAACACGACAATAACGTAATAATAACGATAACAAAATAGAGGCACAATATAATGCAAGTCAAAGGTTATGAGACGCTGCAACTAGTACTAAGGTGAGACTAATAGGAACAACAGTATTCGAATACTACCATAACATTCATACAACCGTAATTACAATAATTACTACATCACAATACAGTAACTAGACAGCCATAGAAGTGGCAGGCCCACACCAGTTATGGTCGGTGCGGCAGCTGAGAGAGATAGTGCGCTGGGCGCAGACGGGCAGAGTGTATAACACTGGGAGAGCAAAGTACAGCTGACATGGGCCGTAGCCACGAGGTCTTACATGATCATCGTCAGACCGGATCAATAGATCACATGAGCAACCAGATAAGGAGGAGGCAATCAACAAGAATGTACTAAGACCAATGCACAACGACACAATCAATACACATCAACGGATTGCTCAATAAGGAGTGATGCCAGTAATTGGCTAGTGGGTTCGGATCAGCCGACGTTAGTTGCAATGACGCTATGCCCACTCCTAGAAGTTTTGCACAGGCAGGTGCAACCATAGGTGATTATATGATATGTGAACTTGGGTCAGCGGGGTCGTAGTGCAAGAATATGCTGTGCCGGCCAGCAGCCTTACACTCCACAGCGTGTGTAATGGGTGGAAGGATGGTTACGTTCCCACCAGTGGCGGATCAGGCATAACGCGCATGGACAAGCCTCGTCCTGCTGACCGCGCAACGCGAGCCAATTAAGAGATCGTGAGTTTCGAGTGCAAGTTCCAAGAGTGCAACACACGATAGTGCCTGATCCGCCACTGGTGGGAACGTAACCATCCTTCCACCCATTACACACTCTGTGGCGTGTAAGGCCGCTGGTCTGCGCAGCATATTCTTGCACTACGACCCCGCTGACCCAAGTTCACATATCATATAATCACCTATGGTTACACTTGCTGGCGCAAAACCTCTAGGAGTGGGCATAACGTCATTGCAACTAACGTCGGCTGATCCGTACCCACTAGCCCATTACTGGTATCACTCCTTATTGAGCAATTCATTGATGTGCATTGGTCTTAGTACATTCTTGTTGATTGCCTCCTCCTTATCTGGTTGCTCATGTGATCTATTGATCCGGTTTGACGGTGATCATGTAAGAACTCGCGGCTACGGCCCAGGTCAGCTGTACTTTGCTCCCCCAGTGTTATACACTTTGCCCGTTTGCGCCCACCGCACTATCTCTCTCAGCCGCCGCAACGACCATAACTGGTGTGGGCCTGCCACTTCCATGGCTGGGGGGCCCGTCGTTACCACTAAACGTTGTTGGATTCATTAGTCGTTTCACCCTTAGGTATGAACGTTGACTCGATTGTTTCGGCTGTGGAAATCAAATGATTTCGTTTTGTGACTGAGTGAATTCATTTTATAAGTAGTGGTAGGCACCCTATGTCCCCTTCCTTTTTTTTTGCTGCTCTTTACGCCGTTTTTACGTACCGCATTTCTTGAAGGTTTTACGGACGTGATTTCATCTGATGATGAGTAGAAACAGTACTATGTATGGTGTCGTTTCTGGCATCAACGGCATAAGGATCCGTTACACTGCAATGTACTATGCGATGAGGATGCACATATAAAGTTTATGAATTCTGACATACTGATACCTTCCCTGTGGTGTCCTCTACTCATCGCATTAGAGCAGCTTGTGGCCGACTATGCTGTCAAAGCTAGTTGCATCGACCTGAATTGGTGAAATAGTCTGCCGCGCCATCAATTCCTCGTTTGTGATAACCTCATCAAAATATTTTGGTAACTGGTGCATTTTGAATAGTTTGTCGGATGAAGTGACTTTCATTTTGCACACCTTGCGTTGGGTGTCGAAAGGTAACTTCGACAGTACTTCTTAACATATGCACTGATTGTGGACATTCTCTTCATTTTGGATCAGCTGGGTTATGCCTGTTTCTATTTCTTCCAGTAGCGTACGTTGGCCATGCATGGCTGATGATTGGAGGAAGGTTTTGTTCAGCTTATAAAGGACCCCGGAGGGTAAAAGGCTTGGTGGGCCAAGGACGCGTGAGTAGATTCCATGTTTATTCAAGGGCGCCACCGACCACATCACCACACGCAACCATAACACACAAGACATTACTAAACTGAAGAGAGAACCAAAGAATACCATTCACAGATAACTGGTGGGTTGAGATTATTTGGGAAGCCACTGAAACAACGACATAAACAGTGATAATAGAAAGATGCTTTATATAGTTAACCGAATGGGCACAAATTGCTCCTATCGGCTGATATCTTAAGGTATGTTCTTACCTCGATTTCAACTCTGAAACTGATGTTGGCTTCTGCTTGTGAACAAACCGCTTGCTAATGGTTTCATCGTCATCGTCATTGTTGGATTGCAATAAATTGAAAGCCAACTATGAGCATGCTCTATCTATAGTAAAGACCGGAATAGCAAATGAAAACAGTAAAAAGAACGTTAAACTAGAGAAAACCGTACTGACCAAGTGTAGACGATTCTTTCATGGCAATCTATAGCATAGCAGAAGTGCTTTCATGGAAAATAAACAAGAGAACAAACAAGACCTTCCTTGGCCTACAAGCAACGTTTAGTTGATGCACTTCCTGTTGCTTCATAATTGTTGGCAGTAGCTTCATATCACTCAACCTATCAATAGACGATTCTCTCAGATCTTATTGATGGAAATGTCAACAGAATCCCAAAACCGTAGTGCAGTAAGGGAAATGTTTATTGTGTACATATATAATATCTCTTATGTACAATTGGACAAACTGATGAGATGAAATCCACATGTCTACAAAATTCACATGACTCATATTTAGTAGGGCCAAAATCTCCAATAATTGCAATGAAATTTCTTCAAAACCTACATGAACTATACTTGATATTATCGAAAAAAAAACAGCAATACCGGGAGATCAAATCGAAAATTTTGTCCTTATTTATAACAACGTACCCGCAAATCAAAGTCGATATGTGCGATAAAATCATATTCAGAAGATCGGAATCCGAACATAAGGAAAACTCTGGATTTTAACAAAACAGAGTCACTTCGTTCCAATATGAGCTGTAGATCTCGTTGCGACTCCGGATTTTGACGGCCCCGGCTCCGTTCTTCCCTCTGCACCTCGGTAGCGTTTCGTTCCCGGCTCTAGTTCATTATTTCGCTCCTCCAAAATGTGATTCTCGTAACGGACTTTCTTAAAGTAATTGACTTACAAAAAGGGATGAAGGCATATACTGGTAAGTATTATTGCATTGCGCCATGAATTTTTTTTTAAGCTCCACATAAGACATATACTTACAAACTAACAGAACGAAATCGAAGTCATCAATTTACGAAAAACGACATCGAGTTTTTTCCTTTTACTATGATAAGGAAAATCGTTAAGCCTAGGCTACCTAACCCGTTCAATGACAAAAAACCCCGCTAAAATTCGAAGGCATCTTACACATTATTGAGAAGCTATTTTGCTGCCTTGACATTCACAAGAAATGTGGAAAAAAAACGCTTGCATCTTCAAAACATTTCTTACAACAATATACAGGTACTTAGCATTATTATAAACAATGTAAAACTACACCCAACGGTCATCGTGGTTAGGAGGTCTTCCTGGATGTCGGAATGCGATGTACTGCGGGACCATTCATTCCCTCGGCAGGGTCTTCCAAGCTGAGGAGTTCGGCGTTTCTATTATAGCAAACCCAGGTAAGAGTTAACCAATGCTAGGATCCACCACCATGCTGGTATCAAACTAGACGCATGGTGGCAAATTTCTCACTAATCAATCAAGGGGCGTCGACTGACTGTGGTGGTGATGACCTAGGGCGAACTCTGGCCAAACTCTTCTCGAGACTCCATGGAACCGCAATGGCTAAACCAGCAAATCTCCGAAGGATGGAAATTATGCTGGGGCCCGCACAATCACTGAAGATGGGTCATCCAAGTATTAAAGTAAAGTAATGTGACATTTATGTTATATTGTCCTTTAAAATTTCAATAAGCTACCTTTTGCTTGTAACTGTTGCGAAAGGCGAGTTCAGTCACAGCGCGGTTAGCTTTTGTCTTCTCTTCACACAGCAACGTTAGTCCCTTAACAGTGGTAAATGTTATTCACTGGCTACATGGTTGCAGAGTTAAAGGTGAGATGACAAATTTAAATAACCCTCGTTGCTTCATCAAGCTCTCCTTTGTTGTGTGCTGCTTCTTGTTTTACTTCTTCCACACCACTGAATTTAGTAAGTAGTCTGTAAAGTCCTTAGACGTTTACTACTCGCTTCATGAATACATTGTGAGCAACTACATGCTTTTGACGATGGCACGAATTCAAACTAAAGCAACTAAGAACTTACAGTTCTTTTTCGGCACGCAGTTGAACTATCTGCTGATCGTTTTCATTCATGTCCATGGTCAAATGCTTTTCCTTGTTAGAATAGTCGCTATAATAATAGGTGATAGAGTACTATTAAAACCAAGGCATTTAAAAATCAGTAGCAAAAAAACTTAAAGTACGTACTGCTGTAAGGCTGCCAATTTACGATCGAAAATTTTTTGTACAGCTTCCTGATATAAGAAGAACTGCTGCTTAAAAATAAAGTAAACGATATTAGAGTAATACATCTCAAAAGGATGGGAACATTTGTCGGAATATGACGTTAAAAATGTGGACCGTAAGCAATTAGGTATTTGTCCCTAAACAATCTATTCATCCCGTTTACAATTAATCGGATTATCTCATACCTTTCATATACACAATCATGTTCACACATATCTTCGCTTTGCTGATGGCACCGTTCTTATTACACCAAATATTAGCCAAGTGGAACGAATGCTTGTCAAGTTTGATAAGGCCTGCGGAAATTGATCTTCGACCAAATCTCACAAAAACGATGTTCATGATGAATGCTTTGGTTTCGTATGCCCCATTCAGGCTCAACGGAACGAATACCTCCGAATGCTCCAGTTATATCTATCCAGGTCGGGAAATCAATATGACGAACGACCAAACTCCAGAGCTGAGCAGAAGGAAAAGAGCGGCTTTGCGAGCTTTAAGAGCATCGAGGACATAGTGAAGAGAGCAAAAACACCCGACTCCAGGCCCATCTCTTCGACTCCACGACCACTCCATCCTCGACATACACATGCACGAGAAATCTGTTCACTACGTAGACCGGATGAAAGATCACTCAGCGTTATTGAACGCGCAATCGAAAGGACGATGCTAGGATTGTCCCATCTCACGCAAGTGAGGGAAGGGATCCGAAGCTTCGATCTATGTCAACGATTAAATCGAAGACAGCGTTCTACGCTCCAAACTGCTGAGGATAAAGCAAGCCGGATACCTAATGTGTCTGAAGGGTAACCGATGGAAAAGAGACGTCTTTGAAAAATTCGTCAGAATATCAAACGAAATGCGGGAAGACCACCGATTCAATGGTCGGAGTTCTTCACAAACGCCCTTGAAGAAAGCTGTGGTGCTCAACGAGTCCCTAGAGCGAATAGAATCTGCTGGGTTAATCCTGCACGAGAAAGGGAGAAATGGAAGATTTACTGGCACCTGTTCGATTTACTTGATGATCAAAAGGACGACAGGTAAAACAAGTGATTGGTGTCGTACGTGGTCGAGAATGTAAAAGATGAAAGTGACTGGCCTGTAGAACAAACAAAAAAAAAAAATCTAAACTTACCCTTGTCTTCTCGTGATAATTCTGCTCCAGCTCAATAGTCTTTTCTTTGCAATATAACTCCTCTGCGTGCCTAGAACAGATATATTATTCAATGTCCCAGGATTTCTAATATAAAACAGAAACAAAATATTACATCTTTTTCAACCACTCGATTTCTTTGTCAAATTTCGTATTCATAATCGCACAATACTCTTCAAGCCCGACATGTTCTCTCTATAAAATCGACAACACTTCAAATCCAAACATAATCGATTGCAGAACAACAAACAATAACAAAACAATTGTAAAAGCAACTGTAGAATAAAAGTACGAGAAAACCATGACCAAATGGAGAAATAGAAAGAACAATTCTTTCCACTTCTGCTCAGCAAACACGAGGTGCTCTTCCACTTCCCCACTCACGTAAAAGCTGACGTTTCTGCGGATTTCGCCTTCCTCAGAACCTGGAAAGGTCACGTCGACAGCAACCTATTCGGCCAAACACCTTTATAAACAAACAGAGAAAACGTCGAACCAAGATTTCAATCACATTGAACACAGTCTTTGCATACTCACCGCTTTCTATGAGTCTTCCACTGAATATGTTGTGTGAAGACCAACTGCACAGAATTCACCTCGAAGTGCAATGTGCCCCTCCCATCAGAATAACAGGTTTATATACTGCTCTATATCACGCGTGATAATGATGCATTCTTCCCTGCGGTTTATTTTCGGATTTCTGGAATTAATCCAGAACCCCTCGAGAGTTTTGCGCGTTCGTGTTCTTTATTCTTGCGCAAGGATCGTGACACGTACTTTAAAGTCCTCCCGTTATGTCACTGAGTCCTATGCGTGCCTAGCGCTGTATTTGGTTTATGTTTGCCGGTTAGGTGCTCCTTTATGCGGACACAGAGGGGTCTGCCCGTTTCGCCAATGTATTCGTCTCCGCGCGCCTTACAGGAGATCCGATAAACTGTACCCGAGCTCATGCAGTCACCGTCTTTACCATTGGGGCAAATTATGCAATTTTGCGTTGCACATAGACAGTCATATAGGCGGTAAGGAACTAGCTGGCGCCTAAGATTACTCGGTGGCATTTCAACTACGTAGGAATAGGTGTGAACATCACCAAGTGGGGGCTCTACCAATAGCACCATTTCCTCAGGCGTTTTTTAGACAACAAGAGCCCAATAATGAAGTTGATGTTAAATTTCGGACGTTTACGAATGAAACTCTCAAAGTCCTTAATCACTATCGCGCGAAAAGATACAGCTGAAACCTCACTCCAGTGCAAAAACGAGGTATGCGAGAGGTTAGAGCTGATAAGGTTGAAAAATATAAGACTATCCGTTAGTGATAAGGGGGAGGGTTTGTCGTAATTCTCCAACAGTTGGATGTTGAGATAACGAAAAAGCATCTTGAAGATGTTTCGCTTTATCGCCCATCATCTGAGGAGTTTAAAAGTAAATACCGAAAACTGAACCACGATTGGGCCAAAATGGTGGCAAGGGCTGCTGGTTTAAAACCATCAGTTATCTCTCAACTAAAAATTGACTTACCAACATGTCCCGTATTGTACTTGCTTATAAAAACCCACAAGTTAGTATCCAGCAATGATCTTGCGTCTACCGATCCATCGTTATTTAAGGTTAGACCTATCATTAGCTGTGTAGACGGGCCAACGGACAGGATAACATGGTTTTTAACCCTAATATTTAACCAGCCGTTGAAACACATTCCAGCCAATCTTACGAATACCCAAATGTTTCTGGATCGTCTACGTACTGCGCAGCCCAGCAGCGCTTATGTGATGGAGACCTTCGACGTTGCCGCCCTTTATACAAATGTGTCGAATGACTCCGCAATGCAAGCCATATTCGAACTCCTTCTACAATACGAAAGAGAAATAAACATGTATGGCTTCAAGATAGAGCAGTTGATGGCGCTCTTAAAAGAATGCTTGAGCTTTTCAATCTTCAGATGGTCCGGAAAGTACTACGCTCAAATAAGAGGGTTCGCAATGGGACAACGACTGGGTCCAAGCCTTGCCATTACGTTTATGTCTAAGGTGGAAGCACCGGTGATTGATCTCGGGCCGCTACTCTACTGTAGGTATGTAGACGACTGCTTTGCCCTTTGCTCAACACAAGAGGAAATGGACAAGCGTTTCCAGTTGTTGAACACACAGTCAGAGTATATTAAATTTACCCGAGAAAAACCAAAAGAAGACTGGCTTCTATTTCTGAACGTGCAAATTAGCCTATCAGAAAACGGCTAAATTACGAAGTGGTATCGAAAGCCAAGTAGTAAACACACCTTGGTACGTTACCTCTCTTCTCACCCCTTTCACACGAAAAAAGCGCTTGTAAGAAACATGCTTCAAAGAGCAACCAACGTGTGCACGGAAAGAGAGCAGAGAGAGGAGTCCAGGAACTTCCAACGGTAAATAGCCATTTCTAATGGCTATGAAACTATAGCTCGGGATAGGTGTAGGGGAAATCGGAGGCCCCCAAACGACAACTCTAGGACAAAAAGTGCAAGACGGGCGGGTCTAGAGAATTCGGTAACGATAGCTGAAATGTCACCGAGTAATCCTAGGCGCCAGCTAGTTCCTTACCGCCTATATGACTGTCTATGTGCAACGCAAAATTGCATAATTTGCCCCAATGGTAAAGACGGTGATTGCATGAGCTCGGGTACAGTTTATCTGATCTCCTGTAAGGCGTGCGGAGACGAATACATTGGCGAAACGGGCAGACCCCTCTGTGTCCGCATAAAGGAGCACCTAACCGGCAAACATAAACCAAATACAGCGCTAGGCACGCATAGGACTCAGTGACATAACGGGGAGGACTTTGAAGTACGTGTCACGATCCTTGCGCAAGAATAAAGAACACAAACGCGCAAAACTCTCGAGGCGTTCTGGATTAATTCCAGAAATCCGAAAATTAACCGTAGGAAAGTATGCCTCATTATCACGCGTGATATAGGGCAGTATATAAACCTGTTATTCTGATGGGAGGGGCACATTGCGCTTCGAGGTGAATTCTGTGCGGTTGGTCTTCACACAACATACTCAATGGAAGACTCATAGAAAGCGTTGAGTGTGCAGAGCTGTGTTAAATGTGATTGAAATCTTGGTTTAGCGTTTTCTCTGTTTGTTTGTAAAGGTGTTTGGCCGAATAGATTGCTGTCAACTTGACCTTTCCAGGCTCTGAGGAAGGCGAAATCCGCCGAAACGTCGGCTTTTACGTGAGTGGGGAAGTGGAATAGCACCTCGTGTTTGCTGAGCAGAAGTGGAAAGAATTGTTCAATCAATGCTGAGGTTAATAGAAAGTCGGACGTGGGAAATAGAAAGAAATTTGATTAAAATAAAAGAATAACTGTAATAAAAAGGTTAGATGGTTGCAACAACCCCACCTTCAAGTCTTCACAGTGTTCCATAAGTTCATTCTTTTCTCGTTCCGTCTTACGAAGAGATGCAAGAACTTGACGAAGTCTGTACTCCATTCTCTCCAAGGACATCTGAATTGAAAAAAGTGTCTTTTTTGCGGCTGCAAATACAAAAGATATGTCTCCTTGCAAAAGTATGTTATAGATATTGGAGACATACTAAATCTGAATGACGTTCCTTCTCCACGGCTTCGTTTCTGATTCGAAGACTATAGTTATCTTGTTGTGCAGCGCTAAGTTTCAGTCGAAGTTCAGTAATGTCAGTCTCCTAAACTGATGCTATAGCAATGATATCGCTGAAATAAAATGCATGACAAGATTTAGCTTGGTAGTGAGTCACATTTTAGAGCAAATTACTCATAAGATAAAAATGTACAGGATAAAAAGGATAGCTCACGGCGTTGATCAATCCCTGAAGGATGAACCATGTATTCGACTACATTTACCATCGTCGGTGATTGAATGCATACCTGGCCTTTTACAATGACTCGCGGTGACCTACCGATGCATCGAGTCAGTGCTGTTATCCTCCCAAACAAGTCTAGCACCAATTTGCCCACTCCAGAGAGATGGAAGGCTTAGTGGGCCATAGACGTGGAGATCGATCAAATGTGTTTATTGCAGGGTGCCTCCGAGCACTACGTCACACACGCCACCAGTCATACAAATTTCAACCAAGAGAAATGTGAGGGCGAACATTCGTATGCGGAAAACTACACTCCTACAATTATGAAACAAGCATGTTCATTTGGTGAACATCGTAATCTTTGTCATCTAAGCTGTAAAAAAAATACCGTTCTTATTTGCTATAGGAACAAAGGTTCGAAAAGTGGAAGTTCCAGCGATTTTCTGCAGAAACTTACAACATAAAATGGCGGAAAACGTTTGCAATATCAAAACCAGATTTACCAACAAAGTCGGTGGCGACCAGCCCATATCGAAGAAAACCACGCGAAAATATTAATTTGAGCAGATTCAAGGAAAACGATTCGAAATCATATAGATGGGATGGACGTGGGCAGAGCTACAGTATCTCAGCATAAGTGAACAGGAGAGCGAAAAGCTCTTTAGGGACGTCGTACGACTTCAACGAAGAGCTAGGAGGTTCGCTAAGAAATCTGCTGTTAATCCGAACAACAAAGACGATTCGTCTAATAAGCATATTGTACAATGAAAGGTATATTCGATAACGAGATTAAGATACTGCATGGTAAATGGAACTCTAAAATACGACTCCTTTAAACTTGCAGGAAACATTGCAACCTCAAAATAGAGTGAAGATATCAGCTAGTCCCAAGAATGTCAACGTGTACTGTCGACAATGGAGAAAGGTTCCCAATTGCGGTGCGATGAAGCCATACATCACTTTGTACAATTAGCATTATCAAAGTCAACATAATTAGAAAAACCTAAACACTGCCCCTTCCAGTACAACACCGCAGATTAAAATGCATATAGGAAATTCGCTGGTTTCAAAGTTAAGAAGTTTATCGTGATAGAATAAAAGAAGTAGGGACATCATTGGCGAAAGTGTGCAGATGCTTTGTATTTCTACTAATAAAGTTTAGAATGAACTGAGAAACATGGAGCGTAACATTATTTCAACACTGACTTTTCTTTAACTCGCTATTACTAATCAATATGTATTCCTCTTTTGATAAGCTTACATGTGGCTCATATATAACCTTTATTCGGTTAACGTTTCGACGGTTTCGTCTTCGTCAATGCCGATGATCCGAGTCTGACGAAGACGAAACCATCGAAACGTTAGCCGAATAAAGATTATATATCACGAGCCGGGACCATCGACTAGGATCATCGGCTTTTATGAAGATGAAACCGTCGAAACGTTAGATGAGTAAAGATTATATATGAATCTCGTGTAAGTTTGTAAAAGAAATAATAAGCACTGAGAAATATGGATTTAAAATTCAAGTTCGAAAAGCAACATATTTATTATAAAGGGACGCAATGGTTAATAAGACATGCAAAGAAGATACGAAGCACAAAAGAAAACAAACAGCCTAATAATTTCTTACCGCCACTTCGCCAAACTATCAGCAGCACAAAAACAAATGACATTCAAGACGTTTTCAACTGAAAAACCCAAAAAGTGCCCAACTTAAAAATCTAAACGTTTACGAAAACACGCGATGTTAGGTGGAAAAGACTGACCAATTCGGGTTTGCCTCTCAGCTCCGCTAAAAGCCGTTCACTTTCATTTTGCATTCCTAAAGAATTACAAATGTAGTTGCTATTAATGTACACAGTGAAATATATTCAAGAAAGAAGGGACCTTGAAATTTATCCTCAAGATCGAGTTTATCGGAATGTAGACTCTTAGCTGACTGCTCTAAGAGGCATTTCTGAATCCAGCACATAATTATATATTGTCACAAACAAGACCGCCCAATGTACATACTCACCTCGTCGTTACATGAAGAAATACTATCGCTCAGCAGCTCTATTTGCTCTTGCAATTTCTTAACCTCTTCCAAGCGTGCCTGTTGTTCTACTTGCAGGCCTCCTATGCGTGCGCTCAACAAAGATTCACTGAAAAACTCCAACACCCTGCGTATCTTTGCGAAAAAAATACCATAGCAAACCAAACTTTTGAACAAATAACGTCTTCTCCTCGAGCCATTGCTTCGACCGACTCTTCTGCTTATCGCAAATGTCCTTAAGAGCAGCTTCTTTTTCCAAGACAACCTGGGACAGCCTGTTATTGTCGATCTCCAAAAGAAGAAGTCTTCGTTCTTCTATCACATTTTCGTCATGTTCTATCTTCAACTAGTCAAAATCGAATGTGAGAACATATTGGAAAACAAATATAACTCACTCCTTGAATTTGTGCACCACTTTCTTCGTTCTCCCCAAAAAGAACTGGTCTGAATACCCGCGATGTTCCATCATGATTACCAAAAACAGGTATGTAGAAGCTCTGGCGACGTTCCTCTCTTCGCCGAGCTGGAGTTTTCGCATTCTTGCCGTGCACATGCGTCTAGAAACACTAAGAGCTGGGCATATTTTTCTCATCTACAACGCGAGTAGTAAGAATTTGAGAAATGTTGAAGTGGCACTGAAGTAAACTGCTGTAAGAAAAAGCTAGCATTATCAAAGATTTACCAAGACATATGTAAAATAAAAAAGGATAAAGCTCTCGGCGTTGATCAATCCCTGAGGGATGCACCATACATGCGACTTCATTAAGCATCCATGGAGGTGATTGAATTCACATCTGGCCTTTACGATAACTCGCGGTGGCCTCCCGATGTATCGAGCCAGCGCTGCAATCCTCCCAGACAGATTTGGTACCAATTTGCCGACCTCGGAGGAATGAGAGGCTCGGTGAGCAACGGGCTTAGGGGTCGACCCTATGTGTATTGCAGGGTGCCTTCGATCACCGCGACACATGCGTCACAGACAGAGATATGAGAAAAAATTCTTCATTGAGTAGAATGTCCTTGTACTCCTCAACTACCTGTATTAGTTGAGTCGCTTACATTTCCCACATATGGGTTCTATTTCATAAGGAGACTGCTTGTTACATAAAAAACTAAATAATCTACAAAGCGTACCATATTAAGATTAAGACGACGATGTGGAGTTTCGAGAAATGTTTCGTTACATTGCTCAAGGAAATTATTGCATTTCTCGTTGAGAGCTTTTCTAGTCGCTTCTGCAGATTCGTACCGGAGTTGCAACCGATCGAGTTCGCTTCGAGCCTATATGAATTATTTACAGCAGCAAGTTAAACAAATTTCAAAACCGAGTTCCTCGCAGTTTCTTTTTCGTTTTTTTCAATCGCATAACACGGCTTCAAAAGCACACAGAAACACCGCCAACGAAGATCAAACGATCCACAGTAGGATAAATAATGTGCAAAGAAATTCAAGGTTGAGCGTGTTAGGAGGCATAAACCTCTCTGACAGTGTGCGCTCGTTATTAGAATTGGGACCAAGTTTCTCACCATCTGAACCCATTTCTAAAGTGACCTTGCGTAGCGTCGCATGTAGTTTACATGAACTTCAAGATGGACTCCGCAAAAAAGCTAAGGATGAAGCGCAAAATAGGCACGAACAACAAAAACTAGGGGCAATACCAGTACCAGCATTTTCTCAACTGTTCTTTAGACAACAAGAACCCATTAATGAAGTTGATGTTAAATTTCGGATCTTTACGAACGAAACTTTCAAAGTCCTTAATCACTATCGCGCTAAAAGATACTGCTCCAACATCACTGAAATACAAAAACGTGGTATGCTGGAGGTACGAGAGCTGATAATATCAAAAAACATAAGACTATCGGTTAGTGATAAGGGTGGAGAGTTCGTTGTAATTCCCCATCAGTTAGATGTTGAGATAACGGAAAAGCACCTTAAAGATGCTTCCCTTTATCGTCCGTCGTCTGAGAAGGAATTTAAAAGCCAATACCGAAAGTTAAACAACGAATGGGTTAAAGTGGCAAGAGCGGCTGGGTTAAAACCATCAGTTATCTCTCTCCCAAAATTAACTTACCAACATGTCCCGTCCTATACTTACTTATCAAAACCCATAAGTTAGTATCCAGCGATGATCTCGTGTCTACCGATCCATCGTTATTTAAGGTTAGACCTATCATTAGCTGCGTGGACGGGCCAACGGATAGAATAACGTGGTTAACAACCCTAATACTTACTTAGTTGTTGAAGTACATTCCAGCTCATCTAACGAACACCCAAATGTTCCTGGATCGTCTACGTAACGCGCGACCCAACAGCGCGTACGTGGTGGAGTCCTTCGACGTTACTGCCCTCTATACGAACGTGTCGAATGACTCCGCTATGCAAGTCATAAACGAGCTCCTTATACAACACGAAGGAGCAATAAACATGTACGGCTTCTTGAATTAGCAGTTGATGAAACTCTTAAAGGCGTGCCTAAACTGCTCAATCTTCAGATGGTCCGGGAGGTATTACGCACAAATGAGAAGGCTGACAATGGGACAACGACTGGCACCAAGCCTTGCCATTGCATTCATGTCTACGGTGGAAGCGCCAGTAATCGACCTCGGTCCGTTACTCCACTGTAGATATATAGATGACTGCTTGGTCATTTGTTCAGCGCAAGAAATCGGCAGATGTTTCGAGTTGTTGAACACACAGTCAGAGTATATTAAATTCACCCGAGAAAAACCAAAAGAAAACTGGCTTCCATTTCTGAACGTGCAAATTAGCCTATCAGAAAACGGCTAAATTACGAAGTGGTATCGAAAACCAAGTAGTAAAAACATCCTAGTTAATTACCTCTCCTCTCATCCCTCTCACACGAAAAGGGCGCTTGTGAGAAACATGTATCGAACAGCTACCAGCGTGTGGACAGGAAGACAACAGAGAGATGAGTCCTGGAACTTGGCGCGGCAAATAGCCATTTTTAATGACTACGAAACCATAGCTCGAGATAGGTGTAGAGGAAACCACAGGTACCCCAACGACAACTCTAGCGACAACAAGGTCCCGTTTATACTGCCCTTCATTTCAAATGAAGTAAGTGCAGCTATAAAACGCTGTTTAAGAAGGGCCAGTCTAGAGAATTCGGTAACGATAATCGAAATACCACCGAGTAATCTAAGGCGCCAGCTAGTTCGTAACCGCCTATACGACCGTCTATGTGCAACGCAAAATTGCATAATATGCCCCAATGGTAGAGACGGTGACTGCATGAATTCGGGTACAGTCTAACTGATCTCTTGTAAAGCGTGCGGGGACGAATACGTTGGCGAAACGGGTAGACCACTCTGCGTACGTATAAAAGAACACCTAGTCGGCAAACGTAAGCCAAGTACTCCACTAGGTACGCATAGCACGCAGAAACATAACGAAGATTTTGAAGTAAGGGTTACGATCCTCGCGCAAGAATCGAGAACACAAGAGCGCAAAACTCTAGAGGCATTCTGGATTAATTCCAACAATCCGAAAATGAACCGTAGGGAGGAATGCCTCGTTATCACGCGTGATATTGGACAGTATATGAGCCTGTTATTCTGATGGGAGGGGCACATTACGCTTCCACGTGAATTCTGTGCGGTCGGTCTTCACGCGACATACTCAGTGGAAGACTCATAGAAAGCGGTGAGTGTGCAGAGCTATGCTAAATGTGATTGAAATCTTGGTTTAGAGTTTTCTCGGTTTGGTTATGGAGGTGTTTGGCCGAAAGGATTGCTGTCAACTTAACCCTTCCAGGCTCTGAGGAAGGCGAAATCCGCCGAAACGTCAGCTTGTGCGTAAATAAAGAAATAAAATAGCACCTCGTGTTTGCTGAACAGAATTAGAAAAATTTTAAAATGTACAACACTGTTTACCTGGATTTTCTCTGAGTTCTGCTGAACTGAATTGCTGTAGATTATTTAGTTTTTTATATAGTCGGCAGTGTCCTTATGAAATAGAACCCATATGTGGGAAATATAAACGACTCGACTAATATGGGTAGTTGAGGAGAACGAGGACATTCTACTCAATGAAGAATTTTTTGGTTTAGCCATTGTGGTTCCGTGGAGTCAAGACGCCAGCAAGGCTAAAGTCCGCCCCAGGTCGTCACCACAACAGGCAGTCGCCGACCTTGTGGGTAAGGGGAGAATTTGTCACCATGCGAACAGTTTGATATCAGGACCGTGGTGGATCCTGGTATCGGTTTATTCTTAGCTGAGCTTCCTGATTGAAAACGTCGGACTCTTTCTCAACCTGGAAGACCTTGCCAGGGGTGAACCGCTGTACGGCGCAGTCCGACACCCAGGAACACCCCTAGCCACGATAAGGCAGTAAAGCGTTCGGAGGCAAAATAATGTATAGAACACAAAAATCGTAAACTTTACAAAGAAAAAAAAAGTCATCAAACTACTAACGCTTGATAGGTCGTTTTTAAGTTGGACTTTTGTAAGCTCTTCAAGTGTATTCACTGACTCAATTCTCTTCCAAAGTTGTGATAAAATATCGCGCACCACTTCATCATGCAACCGATAATAAAAGAATTAACTGTATACGATAACGAATGAATTATCTATCCCATTACTTATCAGTCTATCTTTTACGAAGAGACCGGTCAACTCTAGCATATTAAAGAAAACATCCACCACCAATGTCTTCACTTCTACTTATCGCCTATTCTTTTTCCATGGCAAGGTAATACGTGAAATACAACCATAAGGATGTTGAAAATATGAAGAAAACTCAGAACCTCAGGTGCATTTCTTATCCGCGACCATCCTTTCCGGAATGCTATGCGACACACCAACGAATACCCTTTGCCTATATACGAGCACAAGCAGCCTTTATCGGTACTCTAGCATAAATGTACAGCTTTTCATCGAGTGTTCAACACATCCCTAGGAAAAAAGTTTCGATAAAGTGATACAATGTCGCCAAAAGTGTTTACTGCTGCTCCCATCAAAACTTCGTTTCGTGTACGATATTGCCACTTTTTCGAGAAGTACCAGTGAAGAAGAGAAGATGCTGAATGAATTCAATGAAGCGGGAAAAAGGATTGTACTGCGCATCAATAGGACGAAGACCCAGACCAAGAGGAACTCACAGTGCGAAGGTAAACAAACTGAACTGGATGGTTCTCTGACTACAAAGAATGCTTTGTACGTGTACCTCGAACGTTCAGTGAAAAAAGAGAGCAATACATAGGAGTTAGAGAAAAGAAGAAAAGATTATGGGCCGCATTCGAGCTAGTCAAAGAAACCACCAATCAACTAACGAACATAAAACTCCTCACTCACCTTTTCGACTCAATAGTGCTCCTAGTGCTCTGTTATGCTGCGCAAACGTGAGACCATACCTCAACCACGTCAAGAATTCTGCGCACCGCCCATAAATCATTTGAACATTGTCTTCTGAAATTTGACCGGCCCACACAACGTCTAGCTGGAATTCGTAGCTCAAATCATCGAAGGCTGTCCCATCTTCGTGATTCAGGAAAATACACATCCATAGCAAAACACCAATGAGCAAGCGAAATAATAAGAAGAACAGATGACAGTTGGACGAAAACGGTGGACTGACTCCAAATGAAAACAAGTGCTCGGACGTGTTATTGGGCCAACGTGAACGATCCGCGCTCGCAGATGGAATCGACTTTAGGATTACGGAAGGTCGAAATGGACCATCAAAATGGACGATGACCGATGCGCGAAAGAGAAAAGAAAACAAATTATGCTGTGGATCGAACACTCAGTGAAGAAAGCCTGTCCAGGTATCCAAGTAACTATAAGAATGCCGCCTCAGCTTAACTTGGTCTAGCACAGACTTGTGCTCCTCAGATCATTCCAATTGGCGTATAATTGCCGGTCGCACCATTAGCGCAAAAAACTGGCTAAGAGAAAGGCAAAGCAATGGCTTCAGTGGTAGAGTGCCTAACATGTGAGCTCCAAAATAAGTAAACGCAGGTTCCAGTCTGGCCTGGGGGCCAAGTTTTGCGAAAATGTCAGCAACATTGTGGTTGTAATTCTAATAGTATTCACATAATGAGAAAAGGCACCGTCGAGCGCCTAATTATACTAATATCATACTTTGGTGGTAAGTTTTTCAACATATACAGTATAGTTCGACTTCAAATGTCTTGTCTCCGCCCGCATTTGGGCAGAAAAGAGCGAAGAACCTGTAACGATCCCGAAAATACGCACCTTCTGGGTGCCAACTTCTCGATTTGTTTGGCTCGTAAGCTGCGCGTTGAGTTGATCGCATTGCATTTGCGCTTCATTAAGTGCCTTCTCTCGTGAAATTGCCGTTTCTTTCCAATTCTTCAGCTCTTCTTGAAGCGCTGACATTTCTGACCCTAATTCTGAAGGTGTGAACAATAATTCGCATCTAGCACCTTACATTTGGTGTAGGATGAATTCGTAATTCAAGTACATAAGTGATATGAAGACACCTGAATGAGTCTTCTCAACAAGACGAAGTTCTTCACGAAGACGGGCAATCTCGCACTTGTACGCCATCACTGTGTCAGCCGCTAAGTCCTCGTTAGCACATACACGATTTTCAATTTTTCTACAATCCGCGGCGAACTGCAACGCCGAAATCGTGTCCGAATAATAGCTGTAATAAATTCACGTAATCTAAATGAAAAAATGCCATAATCTATACTACCTTATAGATCTTCCTGTAATACTTGGAAACTTGGACGACCCATCCTCACTGGTTGTGAGGGCTCCAGCATCATCCCCATTTTCTCGGAGTTTTGCTGGTTCAGGCATTGTATTACCCCAAGCCCCGAGGTCAGCCTGGCCGAAGTCTGCCCAGGTCGTCATCACCACAACCAGTCAGTCACCGCTCCTGCGGATCACAAGGAATTTGCCACGCCACCATACGACTAGTCTGATACCAGGACGTTGGTGGATCCCGGTATTAGTTTACTCTTAACCAGGCTTCGTTGTGGAAACGATGGACTTCTCAGTTTAGGAGACCCAGCCGAGGGGATCCCTCGCTGTTCATCGCAGCCCGACACCCAGGAACACCTCCCAGCCAAGATGAGGCGGTAAACCGTTGGGAGAAATTGCATTTTCACAAATATTAATAACTATTGATTAATATTAGGAACTAGTAGCGGTCCACTATTAATACAGGCCAATAATGTTCCGTAATGGATCGAACCATAAGCACAACAATATATGCTTCGGAACCTACCCGATGTCAGGGTGGACATTCACGATGACAGCTGTCCTGCTGTTACCTCCTAATGAGTCTCGCAAAATATGGGTCAATTTCGAATCGCGATACGGTATATGCTCACCACGACGATTTACATCTGATAGCGTTCGTATAACCCGGCCAAGAACAACCAATGACTGAAATAAATAATAATCAATGTCAGTCTTGACCCCAGCTAAGAAAGCCGTTTACCGAATTGATGTTTATAGCCTCTCTGAATCGGTCGCCGAAAGCTTTTGATTGTGTCTGCCTCTCCGATCCTGCCAGATCCACAAGGTTTAAGGTAGCACATCTTTTATTTACAATGTTGTTCACTAGTTCCTCGGTATTCACCTAAAAATGTAAGTATATGCCAGTGATCACGGTAGATTTGGATAACAAATCATAACGTCAGGATCAATAACTAACATCCACACTGAAAATACAATGCGATCGTGATGACTCCCGACTCATTGCCGTTTCAGCCGTATGTCTGGCTTCCCATCCGATTTCGAGAACCTGGAATGTTTTTATTTGCACCAAAGTCACCAATGTTTAAAATTGGAAAAAGATCTAAAAACCGACCCGCATCATGTCAGTACTGGACTGAACTCTGTGTTCTGAGACACCAAGCAATTGAACGCTCTGCAAAAACATTTAATAATTTGCCATTATGAAACCGTTATTCTACTGTTACCTTTGAGTCACTTCGAATCGACAGTTTTTGTTGACGGTGACTCAGTAAGTCGTAGAACTCCTCATTGTATAACTCAATGAATCGGCAGAAAACTTCGTAGTTGAAGCCTTGGCCTTTCTGAAAATGAAGATATAAAGGATAAAGGACAAAGCTGTTGATCAATCCCTGAGTGATGCGCCATGCATTCGACTTCAATAAACATCGTTTGGAGGTGACTGAATGCATATCAGGCCTTTACATTGACTAGCAGTGGTCTACCGATGTATCGAGCCAGTGCTACTATCCTCCCAGAAAAGTCTGGTACCAGTTTGCTGACCCTGGAGGGATGGAGACCTTGGTGGACGATGGGCGCGGGGATCGGGACGGGACGCCTCCGACCACTGCGTCACGCACACCCATTTGAAAATGAAGATATGGGTGTATTTAAAATAGCCTTCCGAGATGTTCTTTCACCTCTGCAGCCCTTGCACACAATTTCTTAAATAGGGCGTCACAGGCTCGTGGCATCAGCCCACGATTCTGACTATCGAGAAGGCAGTTCTCGACATTCGCAGGTCCGAACATCGTATGCGTCTTGCCCGAACCAGTCTGACCTGAAATACCACAAAAATCAGATGCAGGAATAACAGCCGTTGATGATGGTCTACCCCGAAACCAACACTCCCGGACTGCCCATGCAGGCAGTGCACCGAAGGAGCTGCCGCTCCCACAAGAATCCACAAGGTTTACCGTATGCGATGATCGTTCCATTGTATCCATCCACACAACCATCAACTATACGGGTCCCTATGTCTTCAAAAACTTCGGCCTGAAATGATGTGTAGTTCTTAGAAGAAACAAAATAATACGACATTATGCTTCAAATCTCTAACCTGTGTGACGTCTTCGCCAAAAACCGAGTCAAATACGAATATTTTCGGGTTCCACGGATTGAAACTGTAGCCAAACTCGAATAGCGGCAATCAAGGAAAAATGTCCCAAATAATTAACTCACCACAGACTTCTCTCATCACGAACGCTGACGATTCGATCTTCTGAGGTTGAAGGCGGACGCACACGTGCCGTCACTCGGATGAACTCCGCTTCAATCATGATCAACGCCTAGCTAAGCTTAAACCTAGAAAACTGCTATGAACACAATCAGCAACGCTTTAAAATTAACGCGACACACCACAACGTACTAGTACCGCTGTGGATAGTGTGAAAAGGTAAATAAAACCTTAACGTTAATGGAAAATCAATAAGACACATTTCCCTTTAGCTTCTCACGAGACCTTCGGTGTCTTAAAAAACGTTTACATAAGTGCTCACAAATCAGTCCACACATAGGGCTAATTTAGAGACGGATTTGTGAATAAATGCTTTCACAGAAAGTTGTTGGTGTATTAAAAAGTAGTAGGTGGTTCGATTACCACCCCAGAAACCTGTGGTCCAGAGTTCTGGAAATACTTCAGCTTCATTATGGTAATAAAGTCGATCGCAGGTCTGTATCCGCACACTTCCAACTTTACTTGTACGAGATTTTCGTTCATTTTCACATGAAAAACCTCATTTAAATTAATTTTTTTAAATTAATATCTTGCTTTCATGAAATGTTGTGGTACACCATAAGTTAGTCACTTCTAGTAAACACTAAAAAACGTCCAATAACACAAGCAAACACGACGGCAAACGTCAATCGGACACTTTGAAAGGGAAGACTACTACGAGAGAAAAAGAACAGATTTAATCTAGAAGCGAAGCATACCGTCTGTCCATGCACAATCGAAGACGGAATACACCTCCCGTCGTGCCATTGTTATCCCACGCCGGGCGAAAATTCGAAAACCACACATTCGCGCGTTGAGTGCTGCGGTCGGTGTGAATGTCTGTAATACGCCTTGTTATTTATACAGAAACACGACACTCGTGAGTTAACATTTTGAAGTTGTTGGTGTATATTCTGTAGGTAGTTCTGGATTCTAGGATAATAAGATTCTTTGGATAATTTATCAGTTGAAGAGGTCGTAGTACCAGTGTTTTGCCACGTTCACAAAACCTCGTTTACTAGGATGGCCCGTCCTCACTGGTTGTGCGGGCGCAGCATAATCTCAATTTTTTCGGAGTTTTGCTAGGTTAGCCACTGTGGTTCTCTGGAATTCCAGGTCACCTTAGCCAAAATCTGCTCCAGATCGTCAGCATCACAGGTAGTCGCTGACTTTGTGGATCAGGGGAGATTTGCCACCATGCGACTAGTTTGATACCAGGACGGTGGTGGATCTTGGTATTGGTTTACTCTTAGCTAGGCTTCCTGATGCAAGCGGCTGATTCCTTCTAATCTTGGGAAACCCTGCCGAG
This sequence comes from Angiostrongylus costaricensis, assembly GCA_900624975.1. Lineage (NCBI taxonomy): Eukaryota > Metazoa > Nematoda > Chromadorea > Rhabditida > Metastrongylidae > Angiostrongylus > Angiostrongylus costaricensis. The sequence continues at coordinate 127,711 of UYYA01004280.1, forward strand.
GGAGTGAATCTCTCCGCTGTACATCGCAGCCGACACTCAGGAACACCTCCCAGCCACGATGAGGCGGTAAACCATTTGGAGGATGCATTAAGATATAATGTAGGCGGTAAACTGTTGGGTAAACAAAAGCCAATGGTGTTAACTTTTTATTTGCTGTCTGTTGTTACTTTTCAGTCTCCTCTTTGGTCCTCTTAGTTTCTTTACTAGTTTGTCCTTTGGCACGTCTAGGTACGAAAGGTAGTCCAGGATGACAGGCGATTACCGAAGAACAGAGGCGCAACTGGTGGGAAAAATTCTTGGCCAAGAAAAAAAAAAGCATAAAGGAATAAGGAAGATGAAACGTGAACTGATACTGGTGCAGCAAAGAAAGGCGAACAAGTTCACGGTAAGTTTTTACATGATTTACTATTTTTCTAGTTACACTTTTTTTCACTTTACTACTCGAAAAACTTGGATCCTCATGTTTACTAGAGGGACCTAAATAAAAGTCATTATTTAGTAAGAAGAAACGTTTGCCAGCTTAGCTGAATACCACTTTCGTCCATAGAAGTTGAACCAACTTGCTTCATCAAGTCGTATGCAAAGTAAGTGCAGGTTCATACTTTTGCTGTTTTTTCGTTGGCTTTGTCTCTACCTGTTATTTAATGAGCGCGTGCGGCGCAGTAGTCGGGGGCGCCCTGCAATACACGTAGGATCGATTTGCGCGCCCCTGGCCCACCAAGCCTTCCATCCCTCCGAAGTCGGCAATTACTGGTACCAGAACTTTCTGGGAGGATAGTAGCACTGTCTCGATACATTGGTAGGCCATTGTGAGTCACTCTAAAGGTTAGATATGTATTCATTCACTTCCAACAAGGCTTAGTGAAGTCGAGTGCATGGCGCATGCCAAAGGGATTGATCAACATTGATAGCTTTATCCTTTTATTTTTATCGGTTATCTTTTATTCAGTGGATCCAGTGGTTAGGGTACCGATTTTCCAACAAGCATAGAAGTATTTTCCTCAAAACCGAGCTGCATACGTTGTTCCATCAAGATCCCGTACCATAACATTACTATCTAACTGACGACGAGAGTAGTGGTGAAGAAAAACTTGGAAGAAGTGATTGTATTTAGTCATAGCACTTTTCTTAAAGGAATTATTCTTTGTGAAAACTACAATTTTTGTAAATCATCGCCTTTATTGCGTTTTGTGCATCTTCTTATATTCCTACTCTTTCATTTAGTAACTCGAAAGACCGACTTTCTATCGAGATCTCCGTTGTCGTTGTTTTTGATGTTATTGATCGATGGCTGACGTTTCGGCGACTTCGCCTTCCTCAGAGCCTGGACGTACTTTATGTTAGAATACTTTTTATTATTCGGTGGAAAAGAAGGTTAAAGTATTAATGAAGATCAAACTTTCAAATAGACGCCATATTGAACAGAAAGGCCACTCATGTGATGTTACGTGCGGGACTGGCCCACACGTAGTTCACGTGGAGTCGCGAGCAAGACACGCCCCCGGGTCAAAATATCATTTTGAAATAGGGCGCCAGGTCATGCGTGATAGTGAGGCATTCGTTCTTCCGGTTCATCTTTGGATTTTTGAAATTTATCCAAAACGTCGCAAGAGTTTTGCGCCCTGATGTTTTTGATTCCTGCGCTAGGATCCGCACATTCACTTCAAAATCATCGCCGTTGTGCTTTTGTGCCCTATGCGTACCTAGAGGGGTGTTTAAACGGATTTTAGCTTTTCCATCTGGATGTTCTTTTANAGACCGACTTTCTATCGAGATCTCCGTTGTCGTTGTTTTTGATGTTATTGATCGATGGCTGACGTTTCGGCGACTTCGCCTTCCTCAGAGCCTGGACGTACTTTATGTTAGAATACTTTTTATTATTCGGTGGAAAAGAAGGTTAAAGTATTAATGAAGATCAAACTTTCAAATAGACGCCATATTGAACAGAAAGGCCACTCATGTGATGTTACGTGCGGGACTGGCCCACACGTAGTTCACGTGGAGTCGCGAGCAAGACACGCCCCCGGGTCAAAATATCATTTTGAAATAGGGCGCCAGGTCATGCGTGATAGTGAGGCATTCGTTCTTCCGGTTCATCTTTGGATTTTTGAAATTTATCCAAAACGTCGCAAGAGTTTTGCGCGTTGATGTTTTCGATTCCTGCGCAAGGATCCGCACATTCACTTCAAAATCATCGCCGTTGTGCTTTTGTACCCTATGCGTACCTAGAGGGGTGTTTAAACGGATTTTAGCTTTTCCATCTGGATGTTCTTTTATGCGGACACAAGGTGGTCTACCCGTTTCCCCGATATATTCCTCGCCGCATGCATTACATGAGATCAAGTATATTATACCTAAACTCATGCAATCCCCGTCTCTCCCGTTGGGACAGATTATACAGTTTTCTAAGCTGCACGAACGATCATAGAGACGGTTTCGAACAAACTGGCGGCGTAGGGTATTGGGTGGGATGTCAGTAATCGTTGCATAATTTTCCAGACCACTTTTTTAAATTAAGCACTTTTTAATGGCGTGACTTACTTCATTTGATATGAAGGGTAGCTTAAAGGGGATCTTACTTTCGTCTGAAATACTATTTTGGGAAACTACCCAACGTTTTCCTCTAACCCGAGTGGCTTCTACTTCGTAGCCATTGGAAATGGCAATTTTTCGTGCCAGGCTTTGCGATTCCTTCCTTTCCTCTTCTCCTGTACACACATTTTTAGCCTTACGATACATATTTTTGATAAGTGCTTTTTTAAAGTGTGAAGGATGAGAGGAGAGGCAGTGAACTAGAATTTTACTACTTGGCTAGCGATACCATTATGTTATATAGCCACTTTCTGAGAGCTTTATTTGGATGTTTAAGAATGGAAACCAGTTCCCAGTAGGTTTTTCTCGCGTAGATTTTATATACTCTGACTGTCGGTTTAACAAT